>JBBPOS010000073.1:0-81819 GCA_038091575.1 Leccinum subgranulosum | reverse complement strand
CCTAACTAACCCTAACTAACTAACCCTAACTAACCTAACCCTAACCCTAACCTAACCTAACCTAACTAACCCTAACTAACCCTAACCTAACTAACCTAACTAACCTAACCCTAACTAACCCTAACTAACCTAACTAACTAACCCTAACTAACTAACCCTAACCTAACTAACTAACCCTAACCTAACTAACCTAACTAACCCTAACCTAACCTAACTAACCTAACCTAACCTAACCTAATTAATTTTAAACCCTAAATTAGGGTCTAAGTCCACCCAAGGTCCACCCGAAGTCACCCTATCAACCGGCTATATCTACTTCGCCAAACCATTATCTCAAGCTTCGGCCGCTTGCTCCTCCACTTGGAATCTTGGATTTGACGAGACGAACGACACCATGGCAAGAGTAAATGAAAGTGAAGTGGAAGGTCACACCATGGTCACACACAGAGTCACAAGACCCGATATGGAAACCGGCAGACTCGGAGAGCACACAGGCAAGACAAAAAAAAAGGTCAGAATGAACACCTCATCCCAGGAATGGCTCCAAAACGGCCACAGAGGGTTGTTCTGATTGTAAATTAGAATATATTAGCCACTCAAACTAATCCGTGGCGTGACGCGGTGAGCCGTGAGAGTGTGTTTTCTAAAATAATACTGATCACGAGATACTGATCATGACCCAAAACAGAAATCACTTCAAGCAGTGAGTACGGGCAATGAAAGACGAAGGCAGAAAGAACACTTCATCCCAGGAATGGCTCCAAAATGGCCACGGAGGCTTGTTCTTACATCAAGGGAGCAGGGATGGAACGATAATCCATTATAATGGATTATATACCATTATACATACCCTTTTGGTGATTATATAGGATTATCTTTCCATCCCCGCTCCCCTGATGTAATGTAAATTAGAATATATTAGCCACTCAAACTAATCCGCGACATGCCGTGGTGAGCCGCAAGAGAGTATTTTCTAAAAGAATCATCAGGGGAGTGGGGATGGAAAGATAATCCTATATAATCACCAAAAGGGTATGTATAATGGTATATAATCCATTATAATGGATTATCGTTCCATCCCTGCTCTCCTGATGTGCCATAGTGATCACTGATCACGACTGAAAATGGAAATCATTTTGGACTTTCGTAGTGTGCCCAAAGAGGACCAACCACTCCGGGGGCATCCCTAAGCCCTTCCATGGGTCCCCCCCATTCAGGGTTATATATTCTTTGAATTCGATAAATCACTCTATGGACAATGGAGATGGAATGATGTCCAGTATATGGCAGTGGGAGAGTTGTAGCGCCATATAGCCCACACGACTTTGCCACCGAGACTACGTCCTGGGGATGCCGCGGTGGTCCGCGGCATCAGCTTTATTATATATTGGTCTCAATTGTTGTTGATTTTATTGCTGACCAATGTTACTATAAAAGGAAATTGTTGTAGTTAGTCACATGACCCTGGGATAGTTGGCTTGCAGATAAAAAAAGCCTTATCATGATTGGACCACAGGAAAGATGTAAAATTTACAAGTCAAAACCATCAACCCAATGGACCATTGGGTCAGGACGTACGCCATTAGTTCCATCCCTGCTCCCCTGATGTTAGCTTTATCATATATTGGTCTCAATTGTTGTTGATTTTATTGCTGACCAACATTACCATAAAAGGAAATTGTGGTAGTTAGTCACATGACCCTGGGATAGTTGGATTGCAGATAAAAAAAGATTTATCATGATTGGACCACAGGAAAGATGTGAAATTCACAAATCAAAACCATCAACCCAATGGACCATTGGGTCAGGATGTACGCTATTAGCTTCGGCCACTCGCTCCTCCACATGCATTGATTGTAGGACTTGAGCGAAGAAGGGAACTACCATATAAGCATGTTGAGGAGTCAAAGTGGTGGTGGTGGCATTCGGGAGAACAGCCATGGTAGTTCCGGCCCCGGCGCCGCCAGCGCGGCGACCATGATGGTCATCGGACAAGGAGGACAGTACAAAACCCAGCCATAAATCTTCTTGTCGATGAGAGCCGATATACAGCATGCGTCCAGTGGTGGAGAAAGGGAGTTGGGCGTGGACATCGGGCCAGAGCTTGAAGAGGTGTGAAAAAGTAAGGTCCATGTGCCAGGTGTGGTCTTGAGGGACGTCGCGAGAAGGAAGAGCTGCGTCGATTCCGAGACGAGCACTGAAGAACAGGATATAATCGAGATAATGGTCTTGAATTGAGGGAACCAAATCATCGTCGTTGACTCGGAGAAGAAATTGTTGGTCGATGACCAGGCGGCGTCGTAGGCGAAGAAGATTGATGGCTCTCTCCGCCTGCTTCTCGGCATGCATGATCTTGAGCCTGCCGAGATGAACGGTCTCCAAACCAGTCTGCCTGAAATCCTCGTCGAAGTTAGGGAGGTCTGAGGCGTGAGTGGAAGTGGAACGCATTATTGCTTCGTCTATGATGTCTTGTTGACAAGGGTCGTCCGATCTCATGTGAGGTGGAACTTGGGTAATGTCAAAAGGTTCTTCGGACGCAGGGACGGTGACTGGGTCTCGTTCGACTGCTACTGCCGTCTCGAGCTCGCCGTCTGATTCCTCGCTGGCGGCGTCGGAATCATCGACGTCCATGGGAACGACGTCTGGAGACATATACCTGCCACGTCTTAGTAGAGAGAGCAATGAAAAAAAGAGCGAGAGCGAGAGAGTCGAGTGATAGAACTCACAGTGACAACGACCGGTTGTGGGCGGCGGCAGCGGCAAACATGATTGTTGAACAGATTCGGATGGGGCTATAAGACTCAGAAGTTCGCAGGCAAAGTTGGAGGAGTGAGGAGGCTCTAATTGCTTTCGAGCCGCAAGGAGAAGAGTCTGCACGGCATCTGGCGTCAAGCCGATCATCGCGAGCGTCGTCTGGACGGTTTCCGTCACGACGTTGGAAATTTGCTGCTGGTCCAACGCAAGCGGGTCGGTGGAAGGCCCAAGTCTGGCTTTTGTATGTGCCGCCTGGGAGTGGACAGGTTCCGGGGGCGGCATTGGACCCAAGCCGAGTAAACTTCCCCATTTCTTCGCAAGCCAACGATGACCGTTCATCTCGTTGTTCGTCACCCGCGGCAAGGCTCCATGAATCACGGCATAGTGCATGACTTCGACCTCCGTAGAGTGGTCGGAAGCATCGGCGAGGATCTCGTCCGCACACGCAAAGGTCTCGTTGGGAGAGATGAACTCCCGGCCCAGGGTGATCATACCCTGCCTGAAGTCTCTCGCCCCCCACGCACAGCCAAACATTTCGCGGTTATTGTCCTCCACTTTCTTATAGAACACGGGCACGCTCATTTTCTCTCCTTTTTCGACACACAGGTAACTAAAAGAGGTGCCGTTGTTCAGAAAATTAAAATCACATCCTGCAGGAAGGTATCCTACTACAGCTTTGCCCTCAGTTTCCCGTTGAGCTTGAGTTCCCGAGCACGGTCCCGCAACACACGACGAAGCAGCTTACCACTGGGATTCTTGGGAATTGAATCCACCAACTCCACTCCTCCCACGAGCCACTTATATGCCACCTTGTTGTCTGCCACAAACTATTGTTCCATTATCAGAATCGTTCCACAGATAGTGAACATAGCAAGCACGAACCTTGATGATCACATCCACGACTTTCTCCCCCTCCCCAGGGTTCATTGCGATGTGCTCCGCAACGTGGGCATGGAGAACGACAAATGCCATTGGTACTTCACCATTGTAGTCATCCGGAACAGCTACAACACAGGCATCAGCAACTTCAGGCATGCCCAACAAGCAGCCTTCCAGTTCGGCAGGTGCCACTTGAAACCCTTTGACTTTGATCATTTCCTTCAAAATGCCTCAGCACGAATGGTCAAATTTCATGAACAATGAGATGAAACCAACTTTGAGACGATCAATGATGATCACTTCATTGTTCTTGTCGATGATTACTTCATCACCCGTTCGGAGCCACCTATCCCAATTCTCCCATGTCAGCGTCACAATTTAACTAGACCGTCCAGGCAGCCAGGTGTTTACCCATCGACAAAAGTTTCCTTCGTCCTACACGCCATTCAGCTCGAGCAGCATCAAGTTAAGTAGTAGGATGTAACTCACGCCTCCTCATTGTTCCAGTACCCGAGGGCTAGTGAAGGCGTCTTGACATACAGCTCACCAGGTTCACCGAATCCGGCAAACACCCCGTCCGGTTTCACGACACGAGCAGTCACACCCGGGAGGAGCCTTCCACTACTTCCTGGCACACCAATTCTTGTCTCTGTAGAAAACATAGTGATTGAGGCGCATGCCTCAGTGATTCCTGTGGGCAGACCTTAATTCCTTAACATCAACGAGTTAGAGAACATCACCTACCATAGCCTTGGCCAATCTGCGCATTGGGGAGGACTTCCACAAGCTGGCTCATCAGTTCCGCAGACAAGGGTGCTGCACCAGATATCACATATCTAATTCCCGAAAGATCATAGTCTTTGGTTGACGGATGCTGATCTCATTCAGTCACCGTCAATAATGGCGAACATTGAAACTTACCTTGCAGAGCAATACAACTTGAGGGGGAACGACCCTATGATGGTTCATCAGCTAAGCAAGCGTCAGCAGATAGCAAGATTACATCAGGAGCGTGATCTTGTGCCGACGAATGCTCTGCAAAAATTCCACAAAGCTGAACTTTGGGATGACCACCAAAGTCACCTGGGATCTACGGTTATGGAGATGTTGCCAGTTACAAAAAAGGAAGACCGTACACCGCAGAACACCTGAAAGTGTAACTTGGATCACACGTGAGTCGTATGACATGCCGAAGTTCATGACACTTACCGCAACCACAAGACCATACATATCTTAGAAAGGAACGCGTCAGAGTAATTCACAAAATAATCATTATAAGATCTACCCACGGTAGAACGGCATCACTGGACATCACTTAGCAACATGTAAAGCACACGACTTGGCTCGACTCACCCGCAGCTGATATATCCCCAGGGCGGTACCTCTGATCCTCCCATGCACATGTATTTTGATTGATCTTGTGGTGAATCGCCATTTGAACGACGTTCATGATGATTCCATTGTGCGAAATTGCCACAGCCTGAGTATCCTGTGTCAATAGAAACACGACACCTCAGCACATACGCCCTTACCTTGGGTTTGCCAGTCGTACCACTTGAGAAGCTGAGAAAGGCAATCTTAGACTTGGCTCCGCCCGGCTGGAGCCTAGGCTCGACGAAACACTGGTGCATTCTCAGACCCTCTTGTATGAGCTCGTCCAAGGTGGCTGTGGCACTGCCAGCGACGTTGCCGAACGTGACGACACGCATCTCCGGCAAGCCAGCTTGGCGGGCAGCAGGCAGTGCAGTGCTCAAAGAGACGGGGTGGGTAATGACGAGGCTCGGGCTCGCGAGCTTCATTTGGTACAACAGCTCCTCGGTGGTGTACGCTGGATTCGCAGTCCTGTATCATATTTGTGGTCACACGAGTAAAGAGCCAGATGAAAAAACAACTGACGAGACGATAGCACCAAGTCTATGCGACGCCCATACTGCTGATGGGTAGTCTGAACCAAACAACGATGATCATCTCTTTATTCTTCCAAAAGTACATCAACATACCGACGTGGTTCGGGCTGAATATTACCACTAACGTACACGCTCAGCAGACGGAAATGATCGAGCAAAGTAAACATACCGATGTCGCCGTCCTCTGCGCAGAGCGCACGGCGTGAGAGGTCACATACAACAACGCCAACCTACTTGACACTCACTGATGCCATAGCGCGCGCTGAGCGCATTCGCGAGTCCAAACGTCCGTGCACGCAACTAGGATGCACAATCAGGATCAATGTTGCATCCGAGGATTTAACCACGCACCTCCTCGAGATCAAAGCGTTGGCCGGTCGCATCATCGATCAACCATGGGACGTCGGCGGGGCGTACAGGCCGGAGAGGGTGGTGTGAATCAAGAAAAAATTGTGGGATAGTCAGGTCATCAGGAACGAAACAGTCGATAGTGCCGCCAGCTATCTCGGCCATCCTTCGGATAGGGAACGAAATGCAAAGAGGTTGAACAAAGGATGCGACCGACACTGAAGGGACGAGGCGCCAAGTTGTCCTGAACTTGAAGTTGAAATATGGAGAAAAGTCAAAGTCAGGTACGCACTGGCCAGCATTGCCCTCTGGTGTTTCATACGATTCGATTCGGATGTGTAAAGAGACAAGTACATAGAGCTGACGTCACCGGACTACTGTAATACCGACTCTACTAAACTTGTCCAATAAACTGGGATATGCATCGAACGAACAAATAATCCACACAACACGGACGCGGGCGTTACAGAGCCCTGTTTTCTTTCTCTTTTTTACACACCGCCCCCGCTCAAGATATACTCTATCGCAGCATGGACGTTGCCACCGGTGGCAAGAAGTGCGCGCACGTTCTGAGCCGCATTGGTGAAACCCATGTCTTGCAGTTGCTGCTCAAACAACATCGAGACGAGCGAAAAGTCAGATACGTCACGTTTCGCCAGCACAAAATTGAGCCGAACCTGGAGTTGGACCTGAAACCGCTCCTCCGGCGGTCTGGCATCCGCGGGAGCGGCGGCGGGCGCTGCACCAAAAGGGCCAAACCCTCCACCGAGACCGCCTCCAAACGAACCCGCACCGAGGAGAGCCTGTAGCATTGCAGGGTTGGGTAGGCCACCACCGATACCACTGGGGTTGGTACCCGTACCAATCGCGCCAGGTTGTGTCGTCGCGGATGGCAACGTGGGGTTAGTCATACCCGTGCCAGGCGTACTAGAGGGAATTCCAGGGGCTGGGAAAGCACCTGGAAAGGTGCCACCGGCGCCCCCAGGCCCAGCGCGCATCATCGCCGACATTTGCATCATGTTACGCAGCATTTCCGGGTTTGACCTGTTCGATTGGTGTGAGAAATGGGTCAGCATAGACGCACGATCGATTCGAAGACAGAAACAAAGAACGGTACGAACACCATTTGCCTAAACTGTTCGCTTTGGAAAACTTCTCGGATTTGGGGTCCCATCGAGGCTAGCTGCGGGTTGAGCGCGATGATCTGATCAAGGATGGCGGGATTTGACATGAGCGAAGACATTTGTTGTAGGAACTCGGGCGATTGCATCATGTTTTGAAACTGTGAACAGCTAACGTCGGTCGATCATGGATGGCGCCCGCGAAGTAACTACGCACCATGTTGGGGTCGTTCTGGTTTACGCCCATCTCCGCAAATGGGTTCATCCCAGCCATAAGCCCGTGGCCCATGTAGCCGTTGAGGAGCGTTAACGGATCGGACGGGTTCTGGCCAGCTTGCATGGTGGGGATATGCTGAGCTGGTGGTGTGGATGAGGTAGCAGCGGGCGCTGCACGTGCCGTTCCTTTGACCATGTGAACAGTATGTGACGACTGGATCTTGTACACCGACAGCAGGTCTTCGTCCTAGAAGTGATCAGGTGAGCGGTATCTGAGATCGGTGAGATACCACCATCAGTACCTTGAGCACTCTCCCTGAGCAGTGGTCAGAGTCGAGATCTGGCGGTGCGAGGACGAACAGTACACGTACCTGAGTAGATCAGTCTCTGTCGATCAGCTTCCACGTCCGACTTCTCTGCGATGGCACGCTTCAGGTCGAGGACGGTCTTGTCTAAGCTGATCGATATCTGGATCTTGAGCTCGCTAGGGCCTGGATAAGAAACGTGAGTAGAGAATAAGAAAAGGTCAAGTAAAAGTAGACGAACCCTTGACGTTGATATGAATTTCATTGTCGGCCATGGTGAAAAGGAGAAAGTGCCGCAACACAGCCCCCCCGCGCGGCTTCCTCAAACCCGACCATCATGTCCTGCGAAGATTGCTTCAAGACCGTCCCTCACATCGGCACACCCGTCGGGCGCTCAGAGATCATCGCTGGCGTAGACACGTACATCTCTGAGCCTACCGCGACTGGGCAGAAGAAGATCCTGTTCTACTTTGCTGACATCTTCGGCCCGTTCTACATCAACAGCCAGCTCATCCAGGATTGGTTTGCTTCCAAAGGTAGCCATGTTTTTGAAAACTGGTTCTCAGCTAATAACGTAATGAACAGGCTACACAGTTCTCGGCGTCGACTACTTCTTTGGCGAAAGGCTGGAGGAGTTGGTGAAGCAGCCCGGCTTTAACAGAGGCAGCTGGGTCGCCAAGGTTGCCCCTCGAGCACGCCAGTGCACCCCAAAGTGGGTCGAGGCAGTCAAACAACGCTACGGTCTGATAAGAACCCCATCCGATCGTGTCGCAACTGAACATTGGGATCAGGTACAACCTCGGACGTGAAATACTTTGCGGTTGGTATGTCAGCCCTCTTTTCCCTCGTTCCACTACTCAGGTTACCTCCAGGGTACTGTTTCGGGGCTCCGTACGTCCTCACGCTCGCCAACGACCCGGCGTTCAAGCTCGCAGCAGGTTAGCCCTCTTTCCTCCGACAGCGGTGCTGTTCTCATCTTTGATCTCTGTCGTTCACAGCCGCCATCGCTCATCCCTCTAAACTGTACGACGGTGTGACTAAACAGCTCGATGTACCGCTCATCGAGAACTGCATCGGTCAGAGAACACACTCTCGTTCGCGAAAACGTACCCTGACGGCACATTCTTCCTAATCAGCGCCCATCGCCTTTAGCTGTGCAGGTGATAATGACTCATCTCTCCATTGTCATTCCGCGACTTGAGCGGCCCTAACTATGATCGCTCTTGCGTTTAGAAACCGACATGGCCTTCCCTACCGAAGCGCGTCGCCAGGCGGAAGACATCCTCGTCAAGAATAAGGCGCAGTATTACTTCCAAGTCTTCAGCGGCACCACGCACGGGTTCGGCACGCGTGGCGACCTCTCGGACGATACCCAGCGTACGTTCTTTTATCCTTCCCCCCGTCTCTCGTAATACACCCGTCGTCATCCACATCCACCTTATAAATCTCTCCCTTTTTCAGGCTTCGCCAAAGAGGAATGCGCACGTGGATTCTTGCAGTGGTTCGATAGATTCGCGGCGTAGCGCAATGCTTGCGTGGGCACTCATAAAGGAGAGATCTTTTTCATCAAGTATACTGATCATCATCATATCACCGAATCACGGTTGTACAATAACCCATTATGCAACACCTCGCGTCTTAGCAATCGATTTTTGTACCAGACTTTATACACCCTTGTTCGTTGGAGGGTAGAAATGGGCCCCGTGTTGATGGCGGCCAGTAACTCAATACCCTCCTCACACAAGCACTCGTTCAATGTCGAAAACGCTCGCAGGTCCCGCCATGTCGTGTTGCATCACCGTACTCAAACACACAGGCATTTCTGTTGGTCGCATCGAGATGCGACGTCCGGACCACATGGCAAGGGTGTTCTGCTATTCTCGGACATCTTTGGACCGACGTAACAGCTGTTCGATAATTACTTATCCTCGTGCGCTTTGCGCGCTCGCGCCCAGAAAATGAAACTGACGGCGTCCGGGGTTGGGGTTGGGATTTGTAGTAGGACTCATCGTGCTCGGACCAGACTATTTGATTGGAACGCACTTGCAGGTTACCAAAGGGGAGCCGACTGAATAGCTTGGAGTATCAAAGCCCTCGCACCCGCGATGGAGGCCTCTCCAAAGTGGTTTGACGCCGTCAAGGCGGCGTACGATAAGCACGCCCGCTCAAAAGGCGCAAAAAATTCATACCATCCATGGTCCATATCCATATCATTCCCGTTCCCGCTTTCTTTGCTCGCTAGGCACTGAGACGTCATAGTACACTGTACGTATCGGCCAACCGTCGCTATCAAGACGATCGACGTATGTTGAGCCACTGTCTCCCCAGGGTACTGCTCCGGCGCACCATTCGTGCTTGATCTAGCTGCAGAGGGTACCATCATCGCAGGTAATGATATCTTATTGTCTTGACGAGGAAAACAAATACATTGATGAACGTACACACGTCCTCGTAAGTGCCATTGCTCATCCCTCCTTCGGGCCTCAAGGAGAGCCATTTCGAAAAGGCCGCCCGTACGTCTTCCCTGAATGTCTCCCATTCGCTCCGCGATCCTTTGGCGTAGAGCTGCCAGACCCAATCAAAAACGACGCTCACGTTCGTGAGGTACATTCATATTCCCGCCCACAGCGAAACTATACGAAACACTTGAGAATAAAGTAGGTCGACTTGTTGCGCACCAGAATGTCCTCTGCGAGTCATCGATTCTTAAGCGAGAAGCTCCAGTCAACCTCTATCGTGCAATGGCGCGGTATCGTTTCGAGACGGAGATAATTCTATCTTGAATAAGTTGAGGAGAGTGCACACAGAGTCAAGGAATGGTTCGCCCACTTTCCGGCAGTAAGATCAGCCTTGAACAAGCTCTTCCTGAAGTATGAAGATCGCATACCGGCACGTATATAGTGAATATATTCGTTGTTGAAGGAGACAAATTGGGCGCCCCAGTAAGAAACGAGGGAGTCTGCGAATCGCATGCTGTGTCGCCAACCATTCGTATATGAGGCTCTTGATCAAGCGACCAACCGCGATCAAGGTGATGATGCGCGTCCAGAATCAGTGGACAGGCGAAAATAAAATGAAGGGGGGTATTTGGGTACGCGATGTTGGTGTGGAAGGGAAATAGTGTCGAAGAGAACCGCGACAATAGGCTTGGCTTGGCATCCTTGGCACCGCTGGTGTCAATATCCTGTGCTCAGCCATTGATTGCATCCAGGCATGTCTCGTCCCGTGCACGCACTGCGTCGACCTTGTGATAGAGGGTCCAGACGCACAGATAACGAGTGCGCAGGTGTGCGACTAGATCATGGCGAGTGCATACAGATATACTTCTTCCGGATACGTTCCCAATGATTTTGCGAGAGCGCATGGCATCTAACAAGAAAGATCCGAAAGGTGGACCGGTGGGCACTATGGAAAGACCAAGGTGAAGTCCATTTTCCAATACCATGGCAGCCCTCCGAGTCCAGGGTCAAACCCACCATGTCAATCGAAACACGCAAAGATAGTACCCGCATGTACTCCACTGCTAAAAGCTGTTGGGAACCAAACCCGATAAATTCGAAATCTCGACGTAACTGTCCGTACGAAACGTCTGCCTCTGCCTCTGCCAACGCAACGTCATCCGATACAGCGCGTGGTACAATATCTGCAAAGGAGACACGGACTCAGATCTGATAGCCGCCGTCAACATGAGTCAAACTCGCCAAAGACGAGACCTTACCTAGTATGTAGAGCGGCCATTCTAACTTGAAGCGGATTTGTTGGAAAAGGAGGCACTCCGAGACCTTGAAGCAGCACCTTCAAGGCTTGCCGGCGCAGCACAATCCCACTGATCACAATCCGGGTAATGTACAGTCCTGCCCTGGACCAAGGTCCAGGAATTTTTTTCTTGCACGCAGCCGTCGCGTTGACAATGACTGATCGTAAGTATCGATGATTACGTTATGAACACAAACATAAGTCACAAGATCTCGGTCCGTGCCAGTGTTCGTAACTTCCACTGGCCCGGGGCACGCACGCATATCAGATAAATCGAGTTGGATGACGGGCACATCTTCACTGAAACACAAAGTTCCCCGAATCTGGTGAGTATTTGAAGTGTAAGTGCGTATCCAACTGCTGGACGAGTTGGTCACCGAGGAGTTTCAGAGTGACGGAACTGACGGTTTTTCGGCTGTTTTGCTGGAACTTGGAAGCCGTATCGGCCGAGCGATTGTAACACCCGACGCAAATGCTTCCGTTTGGGTGATCTGACGATCCAGAGCCCGAGGTAACTGCCAAACACCAAAACGGATAGTGGCGAGACTACATTTTCACCTCGTCCACTGGCACCGACGAAGAAATTTGCAACATCTCGAGGTGATCGAGGCGCATGGAAATACTGGAAGTTATCTGGTAGCCAAGCGGCCCGAGCCACTTCGTCTCGAGTCTCGACACTGACACTGACACGGGCACTGTCTCGCCTGCAGGGCGGGATCATGGTAACAGTCATGTCAACGTTGTTAAGTTGGCTTCACTATTGCCGATCACCGTTGGCCTAGAGGTGGCCCGCCGCCATTTCGAACTGATAAGCACGCTTCATTTTTCCGGTCCGTCTGAACCTCACGCTGGTCCCGTGGAGGTCGTACCGGCCGATCGGCGCCCGCAGTGGACGGTAGTGCCACTAGGTCGGGTGTGTTCATATGCCGGCCATAGGTCACTTTTCACATACTTATCTTATCAGTAATTTTTCCATTGCTCCCACAACTTGAGGCTGCTTATCGTTCACACTGGTGGTTGCTCGCCTGACAGGCACAATCGATATGGATTCAATCATATGTCGGTCGTATCACATGCTAAGTATTGTTCCGACGTCATAGCCGCGAAGTAAACTCATTGGCGAAATGAATCGAAGCCTAAAATTAGACACATGCATTCCGCGCCCTGCGGTCACGTTTCCGATCCATCGGCTACTACTATAGAAGTACTGAGCGACTGAGCTTCCCAACTCACACTTCCACAGTCATCTATTCAGCTTGTATTGTATACAAATCTCGTCCTCTTCCTCTACCTCCTGAGGCAACATGTTCACGGAGGCCAGTCAAGAATCCGATGACCGGGAAAAAGGCTCCCCACCTTTTGGTACTCTGTCGTACGCAGTCGAGGAAGCACCCGACACCGTCATTGCAAACCGATTCGGTGTTTTTGGCCCTTTTCTCTCCAAGCTCTTTAACAACGGTGTTGAAGCAAGAGGTATAGAGCGTGTTCCAGAAAACCAGAGGGAAACGAAAAATATTTTGAACAGGTATGTTCCGCGTTCGCTTTGACATACAAGCATTGTGCCCACTATCACCTGCAGTCTATTTATGTGGTGGTATGCCACGCTCTCCTCTTAATGTTTGTTCGTATCTCAGCAGCGTAACAGGTCGGTAAATATGGTGCTTACGACCATACCTATAGGTGTGTTGGCACAGTTCACCTTCACTCTTACCCTACCGTAAGTCTATCCATCAATCTCTCGTCTTGGCTTTCACTCAGCCCATCCCAGCCATGCATTTGCAACCATTTTCTGCTTCGGTGCTCTGGGTAGTATGGCAACAGCCTTTATTGCCACCCTCGGTCCGCAGACGGGTTTGCGTACAATGGTCATTGCCCGTTATAGCTCAGGGTACATCGGAGGCATCTTCTACTCTGTCCTCAATATCATTACCCAGTAATCGTTCTTTTCTGAGTATCTGTTACTCACCCCGGTGACACCTGTCCTTAGACTTGGATTTTCCGTGCTCGCCGTCATCCTTGGCGGTCAAACTCTCTCTTCGATCAACACACACAATCTTTCCCTCGTTGGCGGCATCATCATCATCGGTGTCTGCTCCCTGATCCCTTGTTTTATCGGCTACAATCTGGTTCACATCTACGAACGCTACGCCTGGATAGTCATGCTTTTCATCGTATGTTGTCTCTACGGACTCGGCGGGACAGCTGGGTATGACGTGAATGCGCAAAAACTTCTAGAAGACACAGGAAAAGCCCTTAGTTCTGACGTTCTCAGCTACGGCGCAATTATCTTTGGCTCGGTTGCAGGCTGGGCGCCTATCGCCGCTGACTACAATGTTCGCCTGCCGGCCAATACGAATTCATGGCGGGTATTCTGGTTGACTTTCTTTGGCTTGTTCCTTCCGATAGTCTTCACCGTGATGCTCGGTGCTACATTGATGACCATCACCGATCCCGCCTATGTCGCTGCTTTGGGTTCGAGCGGGGACACCGGTGCACTGATCGCCCAAGTATTATCGCCTTGGGGAGGCGGAGGAAAGTTCCTTCTAGTGCTACTGGCACTCAGCGCCATGTTGGTCTTTCTTTTCTTATCCAGGTCCCATGCTTATATGTTCACGATAAAAGTTCCAACAACATTCCAAACACATATTCTGCCGCTCTCTCCATCCAAGCACTCGGTCGTCCCTTTGCGATCGTTCCCCGTTTTCTATGGGTTTTCGTCGTTTTCATCGTCTATACCGTCGCTGGTGTTGCTGGACGGGAACATTTCAGTGAAATTCTCACTGACTTTTTGTCCGTATTGAGTTATTGGACGACGTTCTTCATCGTCATCGTTGCAGAGGAGCATTTCATCTTCCGACGTAAAGGGGGCGCGTTGGAGGGATATAATTTGGATGACTGGGATAACCCTTCCAAGTACGTGCCTTCCTTTGGTTCCTGTTGATAATACGCTCAAATCGATTCGATCCCCCCCTACTCATGTATCCGCAGACTTCCTATGGGTATCGCGGGCATCTTGGCGTGCTGTTTCGGCATAACCGGTGCAGTGGTCGGCATGTCGCAAGTGTGGTATATCGGTCCGATTGGGAAGCTGGCCGGTGCGACGTACGGCGCCGATCTTGGATTCGAGGTGCGACGCGTTTCTCGATGGTGTTCCTCCGACACGTTCGCGCATCGCTGACTTTGTGTCCCTGACATTGCATGCATAGCTGTCAGCTGCTTTTGCAGCAGTGACATTCCCACCTTTGCGATGGTTGGAGATTCGCTTGACTGGGAGGTGAACTGTGCGTGCCTGAGCCTCGAGATCTTGCAGTTGGGCTGGCACGTGGACAGTTTATTTATTACTTCTTATTTTGAATTTGAAGTTCGCGAAGGCAATTGTAACGATAGCGCGTTTCATCCACGAATAACGAGACATACGATGCAAAGTGACCATGATCTCGTGCAGAAACACTTCCAATCGATAAGCAGAAAGGCCGGAAACCTATCAAAACACTTCGCAGTAGAGACATGAAGGTGCATCCAAAAATGCCTCAAGGTGTGATCGAAACATCAACATTACCAGGGCCTTCTCAGTGAGTCGACCTTACTGGTTCTTTTCTCCTGCTGTGACCTCATGTTAGGGGAGATTTCAAATTCTCGTCAAGTCTCACTCACAAGAACAAACTGCTCAATCACTTGAATGAATTTTTCTTTCTTTCAAACCGCTCATGATATGGTAATCACGTACGTATATCGTGCACACCGTTTTCTTGGTTGAACATGGTAAGATTCTTTCATTCAATGGGACAACGATGGAGTTTGATAGTACTAATCGTACACGTACTATTTTGCATTCTGCAAGCGTCGGCACGGGTTACACGGTTACACCAGATTGAGATGATCAATTGATCCACGATTACTAGGCCTTGCACTCGCCTTCGTTCACTACTACCACTGGCTAAACGTCATACTGCAACGATAACTAATATTTGATACATATAGCAGCCATTTTTTGCATACGCAAAAGCTTGCTGTACGCCAAACCACCTCACTCACTCTCGTTGAAGTCCGAGTCGTCGTCCCCGTCGCCCTCCAATTTGTAATCGCCCAGCACAGTTTCAAAATCGTCTTCAAACAATGGATACCTTGAACGTTTGGCGTATTGTCGCCTTTTTTTGTTTAAGTACCTGTGGTGATCCCCGTGATCGGCCTGAACCTTCTTTACGTCTGTCGAGAAGAGAGGTTTTTAGTGATAGGGGTACTTCATCCGAGTTCGCTTGCATTCGTTGTCAGGACCTAGATCGCAACGGAGGATGTTGATACCATTGTACTGTCCTTCGATTGCAGACGCGTCGGTCGTGTGCCACCCCACGAAGCAGGTGGATGGGTCCGAAAGAAAGCCTGACTTCACGAGATCGGCCAAAACCGACTGACCACCGCAGCATATTGAACACACGTTGCGGACCACCTCGTCACTGAACTGATCCCGGGAATCATCATAGACGTGGGGTACCGTGCACGCTTGTGGGTGATTGAAGGTGTATGTCCTGTGGCAGCGGACGCAGTGTTTGGTTTCACACGCGGTTCCGTGACAGCAGCAGCCACCACAACGGCAGGTACAAGAGCCCGATGTTGGAATCGGGGATGGGGTCCTTGTTATTGACTCGAGTTCAGAGTCACACGAATGCTCTGACGATGCAGATTCAGAAGAGGGCGTTATCGCCCGAGGTGATGCGCCCGGTGAATTAGCCCCTTTCTGCGGACTGTCCTTTGTTTCGCATTTTTCCTGCGACTCGATTTTGGCCTTCTTGGCCGGAGGCGAAGGAGGGTTTGAATGATACTCCTGATTTATTGTGAGGCAATAATAAGAAAGAAAGATTGTCAGCACCTACAGCGTCGGAGGAAGAAGCTTTGATAGGGGCACTTGATATATACAGACTACAAAAGAGGAAATACTTTCCCATGTGCCTGTGTGTCGGAAGGTTGTTTGGCAACTTATACATCACGCACGACGACGACGATGTCCGGAGAGGCTCTATGTTACACGGTCGTATTTGAAGATGCCGCGGAGACTCCCTCGACACAGGAGCTCCGGTCAACGCTCGAGAAGGGCTCCGACGATGACAAGGTTGACACGTTGCGCAGAATCATCGTAGCGACTATCAATGGCAATCCTCAGGTGGGCATCCATGCATTCGTCCGCCCGTATGGGACATCAACTGATGCGACCTCTCTAATAGCCGACGCTGTTGATGCCCATCATCCAGTACATCATGCCCTCGAAGCACAAGCAGCTCAAGAAACTGCTTCATTTTTATTGGGAAGTCTGTCCAAAGTACGACGAGAATGGAAAGCTGAAGCAGGAGATGATTCTCGTCGTGTGCGTGTCTCTCCTTTTCTGTCCCACTCCCGAAGTTTCTTCTCAATCCAACCTTTCAGAAACGCCATCCGTAACGATCTCGTGCGTCCCTTTCTGCTGGAAATCGTACAAAGACTAATGTGCGTGTTTTCCAGCAACACCCAAACGAATATATCCGCGGCGCAACCCTCCGCTTCCTCCAAAAAATTTCTAAAGACGTCGAACTCCTTGAGCCTCTCATCCCCACTCTCCGCGCTAACCTTGAACACCGCCATTCGTATGTTCGCAAAGCTGCCGTCTTCGCTCTCTACACAGTTCATCGCGAACATGAGTCCCTCGTCCCTGACGCCGCGGAACTGATGCAGACCTTCCTTGCCGCTGAATCCGACGCCACATGCAAGCGTAATGCGTTCGTATTTCTCGCAAACGTAGCAATGAATAAGGCGGCGGAGTGGTTGAGAAGTGTTTGGGATGGAGTCGCCTCGATGGACGATGGGCTACAGATGGCCATCATCGAGGTCGCCCGGATGGACTGTGTGAATGACACCACCCATAAAGTGAGTGATGCTTGCGCATTCCGTCGAGTTCATACACTAAACGCCTCCGATGGCGAGCAGCCCCGATATATCCGTTGCATGTTCGAGCTGTTGAACTCGTCGTCGCACGCTGTCAAGTATGAAGCTGCAACCACGCTCACTACACTCACACAAAACCCCGCTGCAGTCAAAGGTGTGCTCTCTTCCTGTTCTATCCTAAATACTGTATGGAATCTGTATGTTATTAGCCGCCGCGTCATGTTTCGTGAACCTGGTTATCAAGGAATCCGACAACAATGTCAAGCTCATTGTTCTCGACAGACTGGACGTGCTGCGTTCACGGCATGGAGCGGTATTGCACGGACTCATCATGGATGTACTGCAAGTTCTATCCAGGCAAGTCTGATTTTACCAACCCGTGCGTTGCCTCAACCTACGAAGTAGTGCCGACATGGAGGTACGCCGGAAAGCGATGTCCATCGTGTTGCGCATGACCTCGGCTCGCAACGTTGAAGAAGTCGTGTTATTCCTTAAGAAGCAGCTTCAGCGGACACAGGAACACGATTACGACAAGGTTCTGACTGTCATTCTCATCCATGTGATCCTTAATGCTGATCTCGTTGGTACATAGGCGCCAGAGTACCGGCAACTCTTGATCCAAAGCATTCACGTCATGGCGGTCAAATTCTCGGAAGTTGCAGCTAGCGTCGTGCATGCCTTGATGGATTTCCTCGGAGACTCCAACAACCCATCTGCAATGGATGTCGTCCTGTTCGTCCGAGAAGTAGTCGAAAAGTTTCCCTCCCTACGCCCGGCGATTACCGAAAAATTGACGGCCACAGTTGGTAGCATAAAGAGCGGGAAGGTGTTCAGAGGCGTCCTTTGGATATTGGGAGAGTACGTGGAGGGTGTGAGCGATATCGAACAGGCGATGGTCGAGTTTCGAGGCGTGCTCGGTGAGATTCCGATCTTGGCAGCCGAGATGAGGGAAGCGGAGGGAAATGTCGAGGACGGCGCTGAAGATAATGCTACTACTGGACAAACTGGGGCAACGAGACCGAAAGTGCTGGCCGATGGAACATACGCGACGGAAACGGCCTACACAACGTCTTCTACGCCATCAAACACTTCCACCGGCACCGGCAAGCCAAAACCCCCTCTCAGAGGTATGCTTACCGATCACTCGAGTTGGTGGATAGTGATGATTGATCTTGTTCTCTCGTAGCATTGATCTTGGGGGGTGATTTCTTCACGGGTGCTGTTCTCGCGGCTGCTTTGACAAAACTCGTTCTGCGATATGATGAGTCAAGCGAGGATCACGTCAGAGCGAATGCTCTACGTGCAGAGGTAAAAAAATGACTCCATTTAAGTTGCCCACTGTCTCACACTACCCAACTCTGTTTAGGTAATGCTCATCATGACATCTATCATCCGCGTCGGTCAATCGAAATTTGTTACCGTCCCAATCGACGAAGATTCCAACGAGCGCATTTTGACCTGCGTCCAAACTTTGAGTGAACTGAGAGCACACAGCGAAGTTAACGACATGTTCCTTAGGGATACTCGGGTAGCATACGGCAAGATGTTGGATGCTCAGGAGGTATGCACCGCTCAACCCGTTGTAAAGCTCGAGTTCAAAGAACTGACAATAACGAGCAGAAGCTTGTAGCAGAAAAAAAGAAAGAGACTGAAAGCACCAAGGAGACCATCATACAAGTCGACGATCTGCTGAACTTCCGCCAGTTCTCGAAGAAGACAGCAGACGATGCGATAAACGTAGGTTCGGATCTCATTTCTCTATTCATTGTCTCTCAAGGTCTTGGAAGTACGCGGACGATCTGGGCAAAGCTACCGGTGCTGCCGAGGTACACGAAGATTTCATCTCCAACTTGAGCAGGATATCGCAGCTTACTGGTGAGAAGGTCGATTCGTATCAGGGCTTAGCGTTCATGGTTTTCTATTAGGGTTCTCTGACCCGATATACGCCGAGGCGTATGTCAAAATGCATGGCTTCGATATTCTCCTCGGTGAGTGATACAATCTCCTGGTGGGAGCAATCCAATAAATAACACTCGCTCAGACGTCCTTTTGGTGAATCAAACATCCAATACATTGCAAAACCTCTGCCTTGACTTTGCTACATTGGGAGATCTTAAACTTGTTGAGCGGCCCGCAGTTTATACGATCGCTCCCCATGGTTTCCAGAGCATCAAGGCTACTATCAAGGTCGCCTCGACTGAAACGGGTGTCATCTTTGGCAGCATACTTTGGGAAGGCCCCGGTCTCGCGGAAACTTGTGTTATCTTGAATGATATACACATCGACATCATGGATTACATCAAACCCGCTTACTGCAACGAAGCTCAGGTATTATACCGCTTTTTTCTTGCGAGCTAGAGTGGCATGCTAACCACATATGTTTATAGTTCCGCAGCATGTGGACGGAATTTGAGTGGGAAAACCGGGTCAATGTGTCGACGAACATGTCGTATGTGTTTTCCCTCACACCACTAACCTCAGTCCACTCCCCTTAGGGAACGCGTCCTGATTAATTGTGTTTCCATTTTCTGACGTGCGATTGCTTTTTGTTTCCTTTCAGTGATCCACGCGACTATCTCAAACACGTCATGAAGTCGACCAACATGTCGTGCCTGACCCCCGAGGGAGCCGTGTCGGGCGAATGCGATTTTCTCACTGCTAACATGTACGCGAAGAGCTTGTTCGGTCAGTCATATATATCCTTTCGTATACGAACACGTGCATATATGCGCTCCGCGCTCACTTTTTTGATTGATGGATCGACGTTTGCAGGAGAGGACGCGCTCGCGAACCTGAGCATCGAACGAACGGAGGCGGGCACGATCGCAGGGCACGTCCGGATTCGGAGCAAGACGCAGGGGATCGCGCTCTCACTCGGCGATCGGATCACCATGTGTGAGCAGTTGTTGTTTTTGTTCTCGTTTGTCTAAACATTGATCGACTTTTTTTGGTGTGCATGTTGTACAGCTCAAAAGGATAGCAACAAGCCACTAATATAGTCGGGTGAGCCGAGCTGACGGTGATTGTATGCGCTTGTCTGGTGGGACTCGTGCACACGACCAATTCTGTCTGCGGGGTTTCTGTCGTTCGTTCAGGACGCGTTCGACGGTACCTCCATTTTGCCTTGCCCCTTGCCCTTGTCTTTATAGTAATGTATAGAGTGTTGGAAAAGAGAGAAAATCCGTTGCCATTGGTGTGCAGATCACATTTCTTTGATGATTGTCTGGTCTTTTCCCGGAGGTCGTGGAATTAGGCCATGTGCATGACTACTGATCTGATGTTCGCCAGGACGCCATATAACCTTCTTCCATGGAGATTGCACATTCATGATGCACATATTTATGTCACATAAGGTCTTGAAGAACGGGACCACGAATTTTTTCAACATTCCGCCTCTGCTTGTACGGTAGGGCAGCACATGTACCTGATCCCAGTACAGCTGCTCGAGTGTACCCTCAGGCAACCGCCCATCGTCGCCTCGCTACAACTTCATGTTCTCTTCGAGGGGGAAATAGCATGACCGCTGCACCAACGTCGAACATGCTGTTGACTTCTTTGTCGGCACCATGGTTCTTGAGGCTCGCAAAACCGATGGTCAATACGTTATCATGCACCTGTCTTGGATGATCTCGCCAGTTGCACCAGAACCCGATGACGTCGTGGGCTCTCAAGGACGGTCGATCCCTGCGGCGTCGCTAGCTTTCACATGCAAAGAATGCTTATTTGTTCGTATTTTGAGAGTTATGATTGGAGGAAAAGCCACGAACTTCTTTAACATTCAAGTTGATCTTGGATGAGGGGGATGTCCCGATACGTTACATTGCAAAGTAGCTCCCTTGGGGGGACCCTGAACCTATTGAGGTCTAAACTATCGCTTCGCATGATTCTCAGAACGGTTACCATTAGAGCCACGCTTGGGATAAAAAGCATGGCTGTTGTACTGTTATACCTTCGCTGGGTGTATGTTTGGTAGCCCATCAGCATCAACGGATGATTATTTGCTCCTGATTAATGATTGGGCAGCATCCGTTCGCAGTCATTCAGAGTTACAAGAAATACAAAGGGTGTACATGCAGTTCATAATTTCAAGTTTCAGTCCACAATGATTACGCCACTGTGGGGGTGTGCTCAGTACCCCTGCTGGCCGCCCACGTCTCAGGGCCCTAGATGATCATGAACCATGTTAGGAAAAGGGGGCACGACTATGTTGCGATCTACTCACCTTCCTATTGGCGATTCTCTGGTACTTGACGCGCCTCGCGAACCACTCGGCAGAAGTCTCACCTGTATTAAAGTTGCGTTCGGGTTGCCTTTGCACAGCATCCTCGATCAAAGGACTGTCTTCCACAAGAGCGCGAAGCACCCTCAAGTTTCCCGGACGAGTAAAGAACACAAGAGACCAACGTTCATGTTCAGCTTGGTTGCCAGGAGGCGGCACCACACGGTGAATGTTGGACTGAAGGATACCTCCACTGAAAACCGCGAGGGCATCACCAACGTTGCAAACCGCGTGGCCAGGAAGAGGCTGTGAGTGTTTATTGTCGTATGTGAGCATCTCCCTGACATGTATGCTTCGAAGAAAATATACCTTGACATAAAGCCACTCAGTGTGGCCGGGAGGCATCACCTGCAGTCCTCCAAGCCTGTTGTGCAAAAACGACTAGCAAGTGAAGATTTTCCCAAAATAAATTTACATAACGTGGTGACCTCAAAGGCATTCCGGCTCACCAGAGAACCAAAATCCGTGTGAGCCCCTAATGTGGCAGTGTCTGCGACCATCTGTCCAGGCATTGGTAGAACCTTTATGATGCGGACTTCGCTCCCGCTATGTTCCTCGTCCGAGTGCAACCGCTCAAGGGTACCCTCAGGAAGACCGAGCTTGTTGTTGAAGATCCGGATGATCATTTTGTTGACATCAAGCGACTTGCGGACGAAGGGGGCCACGACAGTCGGTATCGCTACTGTCACTGGAGCTGGGTACGCTCTGTGCACGACGTTTGGGAACGCCAGTGCGTCGTCCTTAGAGACGTTGAGGAACTCGGTAGCGTCAAGCTTCCTGATTGCACCAACTCCTCCGTTAATTCGACGACGCTGAGGGCACGTAATCCGACAGACTCACCCAGTTGCATCCACCGCGTTCGCACCGGCCATCTTATATCTGAATAGCGTGGGTCAGCTAGTCAGTGCGTTACGCGAAGGTGAACACCACATAGACACACCCGAACGACCGTCCTTCGTCGCCCTGCTCGAACTTCATTTTATCTTCGAGGGGGAGAGCCATGACCTCTAAGCCGACGTCGAACATACTGTTGACTTCCTTTTCGGCGCCATGGTTCTTCAGGCTGATAAGAACGATGATGATGTTATGCCATCATGTACCAATCTGAGGAATCTCGTTACGTACTACCAGAACCCGATGGATGTCGCAGCCTCCCAGAGACGGTCGATCTCGGCGGAGTCTCCGGCGTTGAGGAGGTTGAAGTCGATGACCAACAGCGGGTGGGTACGGACATGGGTCGGGAAAGGGGGTAAAGTGATTCCAGGCATCGTTTCGAGATTGAAATGAACTCCTCGATACGATAAGTTTCAGCGTCAGGAGCAACGTCGCTCTTGCAGTAGACAAGGGTTACCAGAAGTACTGTTACTAGCAATAAGTACCTGATAAGAATGCGTGGAGGCTCGGCAGCTCGTCGGGGTTGTTTATATATGGCAGTACGCTCTTGCGGGACATTCTTAGACCGGTGGTCAGATGAGACTGCATCTTTTCTTTTCTCATTGGTCAAATTAGTTGAGCTTGGGCCGGGTGGTTAATTACCATCATTGAATGGTGAGATCTAGTGAGATCCAGTGCCAAACAGTTCAAAAGGAAATTCACATACACCAATCCGCTGACAGCCAAGTCCCCGACTCCGCTTGTGACAAAGACATTATAGGAATAGGGGTCTGTGATCTGTCGATTCCTCATGTGCGCATTTTGTTGTGATTCATCAACCTGAGGTTTTCTGTGTCAGAGCACCTCTGTGGCTCTGCGAGGTATACGTCTTGCGTTGTTACGTAATTGCACATTTGGCCTATCCATGTCAACTTCAGCCGAGTTCGAACTTGTCCTATGCACTTCATCCTCTGCGCTAGCAATGGTGAAACTGAACAACGTTGAAACGTTGATATTTCACCCAAGCTTACAGGATCATTGGCTATAATAGTCATCAGTATGACTCCACCCTGAAGGTCAGGTGCTCGTACTTATCCAAGGTTGAGCCTAGTCTCCCACAGGGAGACCCTTAGGCAGAAAGACGTTGTGGGGCCGTGACGATGCGGCTTGGCTGCCAAATCCAATCCAGGCATCGCCGTGACAAAGCGCTGGATCTAATCCTCAGCGCTGCCTCAGCCTTCAAGTTCACAAACTTACAACCTCGGAAGCAGGTCCAAGTCATCGGCCTCCACTTGTTGGTACTTGTTGGCGGTGCGTGTGTATTGTCTACCTGGGATCTCGTCTTGAGCTCTTCATTCAACCTTGATGATTCAGCGGGATTGAAATTCACCACACTAGATACAAAGGTCGCGCACGGTCGTCGAGCCCAGGTCAATCAACGTGGTGCGCATGCTCTGTTGTTGCTTTGTGTACTAGGAATTGCAGCATTGCATTTCGGATTCTACAGACTACCGTAAAGCGGCTGAAACGTTGGTGCCTCTGGCAACGGTTCTCACCGTCTTGCGACCCAACTTGTTGAACCTGCTCGTCTATCACTTCGTATTCCCCGTCCGCGGAGCGCTCATTCTTTCATCATGACTGCGTTCTTAGAGCGTCATGACTCGATGGCATGTCACTTTGTTTTTTTTTGTCGCCGCCCTCCACCCTTTCAAATGGACCGCGCGGCTTTGTGCGCCTTTAAGTATGTAATTTGCGCCCGAGCGTTGTCCAA
Source organism: Leccinum subgranulosum (assembly GCA_038091575.1). Classification (NCBI taxonomy): domain Eukaryota; kingdom Fungi; phylum Basidiomycota; class Agaricomycetes; order Boletales; family Boletaceae; genus Leccinum; species Leccinum subgranulosum. The sequence goes on along the minus strand of JBBPOS010000073.1, from coordinate 57,697 downwards.
CTGCTTACTAAATTACACTGTTTGCGATTGAGGAACGAGGGATGATGGGATAACCGAAACGCTACGTAGGGGCTCAAATCTTGTCAAAGGTGATTCACTTCAGAACTGAGAAAATGTTCGTACTTACCTTGTTGCTAGTCTCGATCTATTGATCCGCAGACCGCTCGGGGAGGGTTTCCTATGGGGATTTAGTGGCCTCAATGTATTTGAGTAGGTCAGAGGTCACCGGTGACTTCTCGCCCCTGGGTCTAGACATTTGCTTTGGTCCAAATTACTTCAAAGCGCTCAACGTCAACATACAAGTTCATCGCAGAAACATTTCGCGGCGCGCACAGCTGCTTCATTGGAATTTAAAAAGAGTCTACTAGGTAAGAGTTCACCAGGTTTACCGTTCGAGATTCCCATATTAGAAAGACCTCCCTATCTTTTATGCCAATATTGTGGTCGCCCTCAAAGTATGAAATATGGTCTCTAGTTCAGTCACTTCAGTGTGTATCCGCACTCGACGCTCAACCAAAACGCTGGGTCATTGGAATGTTGAGGAAATAAGGTTTGCTAACTTGCATCAGCTGCGTGCACGCCTCCTTGAAGTTAAGGACGCAGTTCGTGGAACCGAGCAAACAGCTGACAACCGTGCGGCATGAGACTCATCTTGGCCAGGTCAGATTTGAACCGGTAAGTTTTTTTTTTTTCATTTACACATGGAATATTATATTGTTGGAACGACGTAGACGGCAGCCGTGGTTTCAATTGAACCTCTTGAATTTTGGACCAACGTAAGTACGTACTCGTATGTACATACTGGCTCGCCGTCCCGTGCCTTTCGGGACTCGGCAGAAATGCGGAGTCCCTGATCAGATCATGCCACTCTTGGCAGTGCTGACAGGGACGAGCCAAACCAAAATTTATTTTGAATTGAATCGCCTCTTCATTCTGGTGTGACAGTGCTACATGCCGTAATGTTCCATTTCCCCGTTGTGGGCAGCTTTTGTTTCGAGCCTCTTCGTCGCGGCAGCGAGTGGAGAAGTAAGTAGTTGTGTCTTCTCATGTCTGCCACGGCCCACGGGTCATGTCCGTATAACTGTATTAACGCCGCGATTGCAGACTCTGACCCAGGCCGGCTCGGAAGACCAAAAACCCGGTGCGGCTGCCAGGCCCTTCGGTTCGCCCGTGTGACGGATTCGTTTAACGCTCAGCGGACCTGCTGGCTGGAAAATTTGTTTGGTATGTAAGTAATTACATACTCTCGTCCCACTAGAGATTATGAAAACTTAACGGAATGTGATGACGAAAAAGGAAAAATTGATATTTTATTGTGGACCCGCCCAAATTCTCGATCTTCCGTCAATGAGGACAAATAATGTACAAAAAGCCTCGTCCTCGTGTATTCGGTTTTCTTCTATTAGTGATCCTTTCGTGTTCACGTCCTCTCGTTTGACCTTTCTTTTCTTTTCATTCTTTTCCTGGCGCTCTTTCCTGTCCGCGTCCTCTACCAAAAATGACAGTACCTGGCGACGTGACTAACATCGCAACAACATATGGCTCGATCCTCCTTGGAACCTGCTTTGGATGCGCGTGAGTTCTTCAGCAGCACTTCGATGTACCCTTACTAATGATTGTGTAGCCTCACCGGCATCGTCTTCGTACAATCCATCTTGTACTACAAACTATACCCTGGCGACTATGTGTGGACGAAAGTTTTGGTGAGTTTGCATTTCCCTTTCGTTCAAAATGGGTTCAGTCGGGTGATACTTTCCAAGGTCTTCGCGGTGTGGGCGTTTGACTTGGTGCACACAATCTGTATCGTTACCGCAGTCTGGGAGTCAGTCATCACGAATTTCGATAAGCCGCAGAACATGGACATCATCCCATCGTAAGTCACGTTGGCAAGTCTGGTCATCGTCGTGATAAGTGCTCAACATCTATCCTTTCGTAGTGCCCTCGGGGTAAGTATTGAGCATTCGTGAGGAATGGGAACATTTGACTGCAACTATTCTTCGGTAGCTTTCCGTGGCCGTGACGGCTTTGGTTACGTTCTTGGTGCACTGGTTGGTTCTTTTTCAGCCGAGTATTCCGAGCGCAAGATATTGAAGAGACTATTTTTCACAGCTTCTTCGCTAACAGAATTCGCATGTGTAAGACGTCGAGTCTGCGATGTTTTTTCACACCGCTTATTTGATTTGTCTGTAGTGACGAAAAGGTGGTACATTGCTGCGCCTGTGGTACGTTTAATTTGTTTCGCCTTGTCGTTGTGTTGCCCTGAGATGGATGTTCTCCAGGCGTTCCTTGCATTACTCCGTCTTAGTAAGTGTTGGGTTCGAGAGCGGATCGATTTGTTGCTGATAAGTTTCCGAAGCTGCTGCTTGTGGTAAGTCTCTATGGGTCGAGCCATCATGTGTCACGTCTCATAATCTTCACGAACTATGTAGTATCAACTAGCGAAATGTAAGTTGCATCTCTCGTGTATTCGTTACTGTAGATCTAACTAGTGGGTAGCATCCACTTGAAACACTACTCTTTGTTCATCAGACCATATCCGGCGGTGAGTCCAATTTACTGTGTACTATCTGTTTCCTTGACAATTTTTTTCAGTGGATTTTCACGACGGGTGTCACTCTGTCTGCCTCAGTGGAGGTTATCATCACCACGGTCATGTGTATCTTCCTTGGGAGCAGAAAGACCGGGTTTGCCAGGTAAATCGATATTTTTGTTATTGCGGACGGCTTCTCATGATCGAGCTCAGCATGAACCATGTTATCAACTCCCTGATCTTGTACACGTTGGAAACTGGTAGTGTTACTTGGTACATTCTTTCGGGCTATTTTATTTGTTCTTCATTTGTGTTGACTTCGCATTGCGCAGCCTCGTAACAATAGCTTCCTTGATCTGCGTTTGTCTATTTGTCTCTCGTCATATTCTGTGAACTGACGCAGCAGCGCAATGCCAGTGGCTCCTCATGCGCCATAACTTGATTTTCCTTGGCATGCACTTTGCCATCGCTAAACGTATGCATCTGAAATCCTTTTTTCTCTTGCTGTGTAACGAGCTCAATAAAAACCGCAGTATACGCCAATTCACTTCTCGCCACGTACGTCCGTCCATGATCGTGTCATGACTACTGATTGAACGTGTATCCAGACTTAACACTCGTAAACGTCTACGAGTTGATCGTACCCTGGGTTCAAGCGAACGGGACCACAACAACGGACTAACCCCATTACCTAGCCCAATCAACAGAAGTCATTTCTCGGTACGTCAATTGATCATATAGTTTTGTACTGACTGACAAGTGGACAGAGTCGCATGCTCGGCCCGACTGCGACGCAAAAGAGTGTGCGTGTTTGCATGCTGTCCTGGTTGTTGTTTCGTCTTAATATTATTGAAGGTACAGCTTAACGTCAACGTCGAAACCACCATCGTGTCGCAGATTGATGACGAAAAGGATCACATCGATCTTGAGGCGTCGCTTAGCACGCCGACTTTGGCTGCCATCGACGAAGAGGGCAACTACAAGGTCCTCGATCGAGACAGTTCGGACGTCGAAGATGAGAAATACCACCACATTGCATGATACATCGTTATCGACTTTCCGCGTGCGACGGATATACCTGTGCGAGCAAAGGGTTCCTTTCTTCCCTGCCTCGTTACCGCAGCGATGCCCTTTTTTCATATTCGTACTTCCCTTCACTGACATGATAGTTCAAATAGTCCGTGCACCAACACAGATCGGCGGACACCCACACTCCTTTGTCTCAAGGCCTTACCTTACTAGTTCCTACTTCGGGTTCTTACTACAGCCACCTTCTTCCACCACTGTTTTACGTGCATTTTTTTCCTCTTTCATTTCTTCTCAATACATCCAATATGGAAGAAGATATGCTGATATTTATCGTCATCAATGTATTTTCCACGGTTGCGCAGCTTCTGAAATTTGGTTTGTGTTCTAGAAAGTCTAGGTCCCGGGGTTTGAGTCTAAGGGCCACGACAATCTATGTCCCTACAATAATATGGGCGTCCCGAACATTTCGTGAACGAGAGTGCGCGCGCTCCGCTCGCTCGCTACTGTTTGGGCGAACCTGGTAAGTATATACATATCAGTATAAGCAATCAAAGTGTACTCACGCGGACAGATCTCCCATGTCAATCAGGCGATATTGTTGCCGTTCCAACTTGTTAACCGAAAAGAACTTTTTTTCATTTTTCTGGGAAGATGCCGGCTTGACAGGACGCTTCCAGAGAGAATTATGATCGGCTTTCAAGGAAGGATTGCTGGCAGGCTTCCACTTCTATGGATATCACCTTCGAAGAAAACGATCATGCATTTGTCAAGTTATTGCACTGAGTAGCCGGAGTTGGATGAGCCATCCCCTCTGAACTTTCGAAAAAGCACTGGCAATGAAGAAGAAATGAAATTGCCGTATCATAACCAAAGTGCCTAACGAGAACAGAGGGCTTCTTCTCGGATTCGGCTGTTCGGCTAATAATTGGAGGGAAGGCGGCAGTGACTGGCAGAGACCGCTGGCAGCCACGGCTGGGGCGCTGACAGTTCGAATTGTTCATTTCTCAGTCTCGGCAAATGCTGCCCAATTCTGGTGTGCTTGCATGCTGTAAGGGACCGACTCATCTCCACATTTAAGTGTGAAGTGCATGTACATACAATGTAGTAGGCTGCACACGCTCAGGGACTAGAGGCGTTGGAATTTCCACTGCGCCAGGTTGAAACGGTCACCGAACGGCTCGAGTGGACTGTTGCGCATAAGTTATGGTGAATGACATGGCAAAAGTGGTCTCCAGCGGTCTCAACTGACTCTGGAACGCTCAGAATAGGTTCAACAAGTGCCCTCTACTGCTTCAAGTGATTTTAGGTCGAGATCCTTGGAGGAATTGGTTCAGTTGTTTTCATGTGGGGATGTGTAATGTTGTTCATAAGCTTAAAGGATCGATTCGAGGAACGACAATATTATGGTGACGAAGGCGAAGGCAGCACCATTGGTGCGGGAATACCTGTAGCCAGTGTTACCAATACTTACTATGATATGTTTGATTCAACCTGCCAGGCTGTTGGCAGAGTCCGCGGATGGCAGCTCGCCGACTCATCACCGTGCGCTCCTGACTCTCCAGAGATCGCTTGTCCGCGCCTCCAACCATGGCAGTGCATAGCACCGATGGGCCGTGGCGTATCCATCATGAGGCTGCATGACGCAAAATGAACCCCCGCAGGATGGTGGATGCTCGAGAGCGATGCATGTTCGGCCTGGAAGCTGTCGCCAGACATCGAACAAGAGAGGACTTCCGAAAAGCTCAACAGCTTCGGCAGGTCATGCCATGATTGTAAGGTCAGTGGACTCGTTACTTTCGTTCAGACCTCTCACATTCCGTTAAGTAAAGTGTTCGTTTTCTCGAGCCCGAACCAGTGACGCGGGTGCGATGGACTGAGTCATGACTGCCAGTGGTGCACCGCTCCAAGTATGTAGCGCGCGCTGACTCAGTGCGTGTGATCCACTGTGGGTCCCGTGTTCGGAGTCGCACGCACGCATGCTCACGTGCTACTGCTACTAACCGCATCCGTCCATCCTACTCCGTCGGAATCATTCATATCAAGTTGGGCATATCGATGGCACACCGTAGCCAAGTGATCTCTACCACGCTCGGGCCCTGAGTCAGTTGTTTAAATACACAAACCCCGTCGACGTGACGAAGGCGCAACCCCACGGAACCCCACATCGACCCAATCCCGTCTCACTGGCATACCTCAAATCGATAACATGTCCGACGTCGTCAAGCTCGAATTCGATCCCAAGAACATGCCTTTTCGAAGGCTAGGCTCTAGCGGCCTCCGCGTGCCGCTGTTCTCTCTCGGTGGATGTACGCTAGACGGTCTCATCATCATCATCATTGTTCACCGGCCCACGGTGATCGTTCGTTTGCCGGTCCACTCACGTTCTAACAACCGCAGGGCTCACTCTCGGCGGGACCGTCATTGGCGACCCTGTCAAGGTTCGTCTGGTCTCGTTTTCGTTTCTGGGGCGTTGTGTGGCATTGCTAGAGCGTAAATTGTCGTTTTTGGTTTTGTAGGAGATCATTAAAGCCGCGTTCGAGAACGGCATCAACATGTTCGACACGGCTGAGGCGTACGCCAAAGGTAAATCGGAAGTGGAAATGTGAGTCTCCACGCATTGGGGGAGGGGTTCTGAAGCAATGACGAGCGGTAATGATAACGATGGATTCAGGGGACGCGTCATCAAGGAACTCGGTCTTCGTCGTACCGACCTGATCATCACTACCAAGCTGTTCTGGGGTCTCCGAAGCGGCCCGAACGACAGCGGTCTCTCGCGGAAACAGTGTGTTGATATCTCGTATGCCAGATATCTCTTCCCATGGCTTACACGTCCACAGCATCATCGAAGGAACCAAGGAGTCTTTGGAACGCCTCGGTCTTGCCTATGTCGATGTTATCTTTGCTCATCGGCCAGATGCATCAGGTAAGGTGTATGTGGTCATAAAAGGCGATTGATGTCAAGCTGGTCAACAGTACCCATGGAAGAGGTTGTCCGAGCTTTCAATTGGGTTATTGAGAAAGGCTGGGTACGTTTTTAGAGTTCTCCCGCAATAAGTCATAATATGACCGTTATTCACTAGGCTCACTACTGGGCAACGTCGGAATGGTCCGCATACGAGATTGAGGAGGCTCACCGCAAGTGCATTAAGTTGAAAGTTACGCTGTATGCTCACCCCACATTTAGACGTTGCCTCCAAGCTAGGCCTACACGCACCGATCGCTGAACAGTGCATGCACAAGTAAGTTGCTCTCCCCCTGCCAGGATCTTTGCTGACATCTTGTACAGCATGCTCCACCGCGAGCGTCCCGAGAAGGAATACCGGTACGGTGCTATTATTGTGCCGCACAGGAGTGTTGGTTTAAATTTTGACTTAGCCCACTATACAAAAAATATGAGCTCGGAACCACGGTCTTCTCCGCTCTCGCGAGTGGTTTGCTGACTGGGAAGGTATGGTCACAAGACACAGTCGGAAAATTTTTGTTCATTGTTGCAGTATAACGATGGCGTCCCCGAGGGCACACGGTTCGCGACGCACTCGAACTTCTTCAAGGGGACGATCGATAGTCTTCAGAAAGAGGAAGGTCTTACGAAGATCAGGAAGATCAATGAGCTCACGGTGCTGGCTGAACAAGGTGAGTCAATTGAAAAGATCATGATCGCCTTTCCATCTCTTTACCTTGGAGAGCGCATAGAGCTCGGGTGTTCTGTCACTCACCTAGCTTTGGCCTGGGTCGCCAAGAATCCCAACACCAGCACCGTCATCCTCGGTGCAACCAAGCCTGAGCAAGTTCTCGACAACTTGAAGGCACTCGAGGTGATTCCCAAGTTGACGCCGGAGATCCTGGACAAGATCGAGAACATCCTGGACAACCGACCGGCATCGCTGGTATGTAAATTCTGGTGTTTAGGGAGCAAACCAGCCTAAACATGTTCTTCAGCCCACCTTTGGCCGTCCACCTCTCGACCCGTTGAGTCGCCTGTGAATCACCCACGGGGACGTTCCTCTTTTTCGGGCGACGCAACGACGGCGTCGTGATGGGGATATGAGTTGATCATGAACGAATCATTTTTATCATGACGGGCTTACCAAGAATTGTTGGAATGTATGACTGATCGTGACGAAATAAAATAGCACGGTGTGGTGGTATGAAAAAAAGCACCTACGTCCGCGGACGTTTCGTTCATGAGTGGGCGTGTTGAGAGAGATGTGGTTTCTTCCACATGAAAGGTCGGCATCTAGATTAGGAACGATGAGAATTTGAATGAGCGGGGCGCCGGTGCCCCTGAGGAAAATGTTTGTACGTGACCTTTGCAGTATGTTTCTCTACTCCCAAGGCCACTTCGATTCACAGACATGAACACCGTGGCAATTTTTTTCTGATCATCTGGTCATCCACATGGACTCACTCGTCGGGCCGATGAAGCAATAGCAGTGGGTGCCACATTGTGGAAAGAGAAAAGGTGGGAAAGCGAAGGGGAAGGGACCCTATATAAATCCCAGTCCGATTTGGCAGACATTCGAGGTCCTCTCAGGCGCCCACTCACCCACTGATTCACAAAGCTGAACACTCCTCTGCTCTGCTCCAGCCATGTCCGCCGTCCAGTATGAATTCGATCCCAAGGGTATGCAGTTCCGCCGCCTCGGCCCGAGCGGTTTGCGAGTCCCCGTGTTCTCGCTCGGTAGTTGTGAGTGTACTCGGCCAAATTGAAGGTTTTGAATAATCTAATCGTGGTCGATGTCGTAGGGTTGACTTTGGGAGGGACTGTTACCGGTGACCCAGTCAAGGTAAGTTAACTTGATGTCTGATTTTTGATAAGCGACGTGGATGGAAGTCGTTATCAATCGACATCTATATTAGTCCCATGGCCAGCCGCTGACTCTCTGTGCCCTCGTGTCTGGGTTGTGGCTTCCAGGAAATCATCAAAGTCGCGTACGAAAATGGCATCAACATGTTTGATACGGCCGAAGGCTACGCCAAGGGTCGTTCAGAACTCGAAATGTTCGTAAAACCTTTTGCATTATGTTGCGCGAGTGTCGCTCACCCACAACCGCACGCACAGGGGTCGTGTGATCAAGGAACTCGGCTACCGTAGGACCGACATGGTCATCACGACCAAGCTGTTCTTCGGTACCCGCTCTGGTCCCAATGACACTGGTCTGTCCAGAAAACAGTGAGTTTCAAACTTGTTTGATGTCCACAGGCGGCAAGCTCACTCCGTTCTTATGTTAGCATCATCGAAGGCACCCAAGCGTCTCTCGAGCGTTTGGGCCTCGACTACGTGGATGTCATCTTCGCCCACCGTCCGGACTACTCGAGTGAGTTGTATGTAAGGCGTTGTCGTTCCAGGTCGCTCATCCACTTCTTAGCTCCCATGGAGGAGATTGTTCGTGCGTTCAACTATGTGATCGAAAAGGGTTGGGTGAGCATTTATGTTATATCATGTATGTCATGGGTGAGAAACTCAACTGCTCTCGTCTTTTCTGCTACTTCAGGCCTTCTACTGGGCGACCTCGGAATGGTCTGCCCGTGACATCGAAGAAGCATACCGTGCGTGCAATACATGTCGCGTAACGACGAACCACTTCCTAATGATCGATTTTGTATTGTAGACGTCGCTGACAAGCTCAACCTTATTGCTCCGATCGCAGAGCAATGCCAGCACCAGTACGTCCTTGGTGTATGCGAGGGGAGGGATCAGACGTTGAGAACTGCTATAGCATGTTCCACCGCGAGCGTCCCGAGCGAGAGTACGCTCCCGTGTACAAAAAATACGCAATCGGTACCACCGTGTGGTCAGCGTTGGCCAGCGGTCTGCTCACCGGCAAGGTATGTCAATGGTATTTTGCAGTTCTGATCGGTGGTTTAACCCCAGGCTGACACGCCTTCTCGTTGCACGCCTCCTTATATCATATAGTATAACAATGGCATCCCGGAAAATTCTCGCTTCGCTACGCACTCGGACTTTTTCAAGGATACGCTCCGGAGTCTCACCGAGGAGGAGGGTCACGCCAAGATCCAAAAGGTCCAAGAGCTCACAAAGCTTGCAGAGACAGGTTCGTCATTCTATTCACTGTTCACCTCGGGCGGGAAACCGTCGGGGTGTAGACGCTAGCAGAACCACATCTTACCGTACATATACACGCAGAACTCGGTTGTTCCGTGACCCACCTCGCCTTGGCATGGGTGGCCAAGAACCCGAACACGAGCACGGTGATATTGGGCGCTACCAAGCCCGAGCAGGTTGTCGACAACCTCAAGGCACTGGACGTTATCCCGAAGTTGACGCCCGAGATTCTGGCCAAGATCGATGCGATTTTGGACAACAAGCCTGCGCCAACGGTGAGCATTCATTTCGAGTGTTGTCTTTGTTACTGTTTCGTTGACGTGTGTGTGCCATGTAGCCTGCGTTTGGTCGTCCGTCGCTCGACCCTCATGGACGTGCGTGAGTTGAAGGCTATCATTAGTCGTACGTGTATTATGCATGGTATATATACTAGGAGTATTGGCAATGATTCTTTTTGCCCGCGACGACATGCCAGCCTATCAGAATCACAGGTACTCGTGCATACGGTCACGGTGTCACCCCCCACTTTCGCGAGCGTCTCCCTCCAAGATCTATGCTGATTTAAGAGGCTCGGGTCAGCTACCGCTTAGCAGCAGTGTACAATAACATGGCTTCGAAATCCGTAACAAGAACAGCAACAACAAAGGAACGTCTGCATTGAATAGTTTATCTTTTACTATCGTTCAGAGCATACAGCGCACACTTGGCTATCCAGTGCCCAGTTCGACTCTTTCATCACGATCGCACTGTCAGAGTCGTGTTCAGGTACACTTCCTCGCTTGTACCGACAAATATATCGAAATCGCCGGGCTCGACAACCCATTCGTCGCTAGAAGGAAAGGGAACGTTCACGAAGCAGCAATGGTAAGCGAAGAGTTACTTGCCTGAGCGACCATATGGCAAGCTGACTCGACTTCACTGTGATGCACACTATCTTTGACCGTCCGGCACTACAATCCACAGAGTCAACAAAAACAACAAGGGAGGGGCCAGACGATGAGATCCACGGCAATGTTAGACTCACAGAACGTCCACCTTGCTAAAGCCGATCAACTGCTTGTTCGGCGTGACGACAGAGCTGACGAGGTCGGTCATGTAGACCTAGGTATTTGTATCAGACTCGGGACACGATCGATGTCTCGGTCCCAAACTGACCTGGACGACTTCCTTTCCGTCCATCGAGCCGTTATTGTGAACGGTCACAATCACATCAAAATCGTCGTCTGTCCCGATCGATGAACTAGACAACTCCAGGTTGTTACTGAGGGATGTCCACCACGATAAATGACAAAAAAAATGGATTGGACTCGATCAGAGTGAGATACAGCACGACGCACTAGCTGAACGTCGTGTAGCTTAGCCCATGACCAAAGCCCCACGTAGGGACAGGCGTGTCGAGAACGTACTACCAAAAGCTCGTGTCAAACAAAAAAACAAAACGCGAGAAGCTGTCAAAGCGTATCGAGCGCAACTTGCCTGGTGCTTGAAAAGAAGCGAACCATTTGGGTATATAGCGCCAGGGTCGAGCGGACGCCCGCCCTTGATGTAGTTGTAAAACGCGGGCGCCGTGTTGACGTTTCTCGGGAATGAGACAGGAAGTTTGCCTTCCGAATGGAATGGAACAGTCAGATCACCATATATGCATCGAAACACTCGCTGAAGCACATCTTTATGTCCATGTAACATACATACCTGACGGGTTGGTGGCTCCAAAAATGACTTCGGCGATTGCGAGGCCACCCAGCTCTCCCGGGTAAAACTGCTGGATCACCGCGTCCACGTCTGACAGTCGATAAGCAAATATATCAGGCCAACAAATAAAAAGACAAATCCCACTGACTCTCTTGAATCCACGGATTCGTCACCGGCTTGCCGCTCACGAACACCACGATCGTCGGTGTCCCGGTACCTTGCATAGCTCGTACCAACTCGAATTGCGCCCCCACAAGACTCAGATCAGACAGATCGACGTGCTCGCCAGTCGTCGCATTGGTTCCTGGCATCCACAACATCGTCTGGTCCAGTGACCACGTGCCAACCATGACGATTGCAACGTCCGAGGTTTCCGCTGCCGCGACTGCCTCGGCGAATCCCAACTGGTCGTTCGACCAGAGTTTGCAGCCCTCTGCATGATTGATTATGACCGACGTGTTGGAAAGGAGCAGTTTGAAGCCTTGCAGGGGCGTCATTCCGTTGTTCGTTGCATTGAAGAACACGTAGTCGCCAAACTAGTAGCATTTGGTTGAAGTTGAAAAAGGGTTGTACGAGCGGAGGAAAGTGAAGAGAATGCCCACCGAGACCCTGCCAGAGTGTGGCCCGATGAGAGCGATGGAACCGATATTGGTGCTGAGCGGAAGGACGTCATTCTTGTTCTCAAGCAGAACAATTGCCTCTCGTTCCATTTGATGGAGCAGTTTTCTAGTGGTTTGTGTTCGCAGCGTGGAGGCATAATCAGGGTAAGGATAAGGGTCTGAACGACCTGGATGAGCGCAACTATGACATGACCTTGTGGCTAGACATACTTTCAAAGAGTCCAAGAGCGAACTTGGTCCTGAGGACTGTCTTGACGGTTTCGTCGAGATACTGGACGTGCACCGCGCCGTTTTCAATTTGATCTAGCAGTCTGCATTAGACGGAAAGGAAAGCGAAACGAGATTGGCACAAACCTGGAAGCGTGAGGTATGTGTAGGTCCCACCGCCCATCTCACCGCTGAGCCCGTTCTCGAGCGCGAGTTTAGCGGCGCATTCCCTGGTAGAGCAAAGCTGATGTATACTGATCAAGAGGTCCACGGACCCTGCGTCAGTGGTGACAAAGTACTTGTAACCCCACTCCTTCCGAAGCTATGCTCTATGGGTCAACTATGGCATCATCGCGAATAGAACACTTGAAGGCTTACAACGTCGGTAAGCAGATCTACGACAACATTCAGCCACTCGCCTAAAAAGATGAAAATCGGAATGCAACCTACGCTTGTTAGCGACCATGGGAACCCCGTCGTAACTCGAGTAGGCAGTCATTATCGAGAGCGCGTCCATACACGCGTAGTGAAACGGCTCGAGATAGAAGGTCCGTAGCTCACGCACCCCTCCACCCACGGGTGCTCGGTTCCTAACATTCTCGGTTTTAACCCAGTGCATCCCGTGAAAATCAAAACTTGACGTACAATCCTCCTTGTGGACTACCGAAAGCCGTAAAGTGCTTGCACGTTGCAGCCATTCGAACAATCGACTTCTCGCTGACGTTGCGACGGCGGCCAGACTGGACGCCAGTCACGTACGCACGACCCATCACGCCCGTACTGAAATACAACACACATAACCGTGAGGAAACCATACAATCGACAAAGGAGGGTGGAAAGACTCACAGGAACGGATCTTCGCCATAGTTCTCTTCCACTCTACCCCAGCGGAGCTCACGGGACAAGTCGAGAACGGGCGCAAACAGCTGAGAGTATCCCAACCCCTCTGCTTCCGTCGCGATCGCGCTGGCAGCCTGCTGCAACAGCGGAGCGTTGAAAGATGCGGCGAGGCCGATCGGAGATGGCCATATTGTCCCATTGTCAGTGAATCCATGAAGACCTGCCTGACAGTTAGAATATGAAACAGCACTTTTCCGTAAGATGGGATGGGGAAATCTGACCCTCGGACTGTATGATGGCGGGTATACCGAGGGTGGTGTTCTCTATCAAATACTTTTGTCCGGTCGTGATGGCGTAAGCTATTTTGTCCCAAGGAGCAAGATAGCCGGCCCAGATAGCTCCCGCCTTGGTGGTCATCATTTGTTCCTGCGGTAATAGAGTAAATGCTCGAAGACTGGCAGGAAAAGGAAAAGGGAAACTCATACCAGACCAGTCTGATCATGCGTGAGCGTATCGTCTAGTGGGTCCGTCATGTTCATCCACCCGTTGATATCGCCTTGGATGCTAATACCTCACTAGTTTGAGCACGACGTGAAATAAACATGAATTCGAGGAAACGACGACACTTGCAGCTGTGCGACCTTTTCTTGTATCGTCATTCTCGGCAGTAGGTCATTCACTCGATCTTCGATCGACGCGTTCGGAGTCTTGTAGATGGGGAGGGAACCGTCGTTGTTGGACCCTCTCGCCTCGAGAGAGAAGTGCAAATCGTCGCGAACGCCTAAATTGTCGACAGAAGCACTAGCTAGTGTTGTGAGCGAGCCCAGAAGGAAGACCAAGACGCAATCCAAGCTGGAGAAGTTGTTCGTCTTCATCTTGTCGCCTGTCCTTCGATGGGTGGAAGCCGGCCATTCACTTCAACTTGCGGTCGTTTTATGTTGGATCAACCATTGAGATACTAATCACGCCAACGTGAAGAATGCTTCGCAGCCCTAGGAAGATTGCCGCGTAACTCGGACATGAGGGGGATAGCCGGCGTGGTATGCCCGAAATTATTATCGTTCATCCAGATAAACATTCGTGGCAGACTTACTAGTAGCATATTCGCTCGGCTACGCACAGGAATGACCAGTTCGGGATCTGAGTTGACTCCTGGCGCTGGACAGTATTCCACAGGGACAAATTCAAGCCGGACTCGATGGGTCACGATTCTTTTGACAACGTTAACTAAAAGAAGTCCCCAGACGTAAGAGATGATGTGGTTGCCGCATCGTCTTCAAGCTACCTTCCTCGACTTCTCGCATATATATATGAAACAGGTTTCATCCCTGTTCTCTCTTCTCGATTAATCGACTCGATTCGACTCGGGGACTTGGAGTATGCAGCATAACTAGGATGTAATAAGTCGTCATGTTTTTCCAGGATAATTTTGATCTTACCATTATCTTGTTTGTTGAGAACTACATATTATAAGGCGTTTATTGCATCCCCAAGACCATGTCTGCGTGCCCTCAGTTGTTTTCCACGCTTCCTGTGTCGTTTCGGGAGGGAATGTAGGGTATCGCATGAATCATGACTGGGAGACATGATTGCGTCCTCGACGTGGCCGTAGGGAGCCTGGCGTGGAGCAGCATCAGTCGTCGTTTTGCTTCCATTGAGAACGGAGAGGGTAGGGAGCGCAATATCGTGAAGTGAACATTGTAGCGGTAAGTGACCATGTTCCGGATCGTGGGTATTCATTGTACTTATGCCCGTCACCCCGGCGCTTCATTTTCTATCTTCTAGTCCGATTTCTTTTTCTCTTACTGACTCATAAACCTGTCGAATACTGGACAAGTCTAGATAGAAAGTCATGATATAGTAGCCATCCACCCAGCCTTTAATGCAGGGTAAGAGATCAAATGCGTGGACGACGGACGTCACAACGTACCTCTGACACAAAACCACCCCACCTCGCTGACATCACAGCACGACATACTCGTCCGCGCTCACCATCGCATCTGTCGAATACACCACCTCCTCTCCCCCGCTTGCCCTCGTCACCCGTGCGACCTCAACTCCCGCTAGACTCCCTTGCGCCACAAATGCGACCTTGACGGGGAAAAACGCCCCGACGTCGTCCCCGCCGACGCTAAACTCGAGTGTCCCTGAACGTTCGTCCGCCGAGATCCGCGGGATCGTCCACTCGAGGGCATGTGTGGCTGGGTTGAGGGACCAGTCTGGACTCGTGCCCGACTCAGACGAGGAGACGGTCGGGTATGATCCAGTTGGTAGTGGTATCGAGATTGTGACATCGTATAGCGTTACGTGGTCATGTTCTAGTTCGTATTCGATATTAACGTCGCACGTGCCGTCGCTGGACGTCGACGGCCAACAGTTGACTGTTTCGTGCAGGGGAGATTCGTAAGAAAGCCCGGTAAAGGGAAGAGAAGAAGAGAAACGAGACGCTCACTCGAAAGAGGCGCATAACTCTCGTCCTGGCCCGAATACCGCCACTTGAGCACGGCGAGAGCCTGTCCGACCGGGAAGGGCCTCGATGGATCCTTGAGTGCGATTACTTTTTCCTGGTTCGGCACGAACTTGGAAACGTGTGGGTGCTGCTTGAACTGCAAGTCGGACCCAAAGTCGGTCGAGAACGGGGCAAGGGCGAGCTTGATGTGCGCGCTGGATGCGTCGGTGATCTGGAGGTTCATGTCACCCTTGAGTTCCATGGACTTTATCCCGCCTTCGCGCAAGAGCGAGACGGATATAGTTTCCTTGATGACGACGTGCACGCTGTCGACACGTCAAAAAATATATCAGACAGAAGGAATGAGCGGATGAACTTGCCTTTCCGGGGTTACGGGCGGAAGACTACCGCGTGCGTCTTTTTGAGTCTGCGTCGGGGGTTCGACGGCGACTGGCGTTGGTGGGGACGACATGTCCTCGACGGTGAGTACCTCGCCCCCAAGTGCGTCCAGCAACTCTGCCTGCCTCGTCTTCTTGCTGCTGCCAAGCTTCATGCCGCCAGTCTTGAAGTGGGGTGCACGAGAGGACGCCGCAGTCGCGGGAGCTGGCGACGAGGTGCGCGCGGCCTGCGCATCAGGCGCCTCATATCGCGGGACGGGCGAATAACCCGATACACCGCCTCCGAGGTAGGAGCTACCTCCGCCGGAGCCCCCCAGAGCTGCTGCCCGCTTCTGTTGTTCGCGGCGCTGCATCTCGAGTTGGCGAGCGCGGCGCTTAAGCTCCTCCTTTGCCTCGGCTTCCTTGTTCTGTGGAGAAAGAGGGAGGGAACGTCAGCCCTCCACGTCGTAAAGTTGAATATTACTTACTCGGGCGATTATATCTTGGATCTTCTCCTCGTGCGACTCCATCTCAAGCACGCTCCGGACCTGCATGAGGTTGACATTCTCCCGATATCCCAAGCTGACGATCTCGTCAAACGCGCCGAGCAGCTCGAACGACTGCTTTTGTATCTCGCGCTCCTCGGCGGTCTTGCACATGTCGGACACAACGCGTGCAAAGAGGTGGAGCGTGTCAATGTCTTGGAGGATGTTGGATGCCTTGTTGGTGATGAGGAGGATGTAGAGATCCTCGAGCGGTTGGTAGACGTAGCGGACTTCAGCGGTTTCGATGGAAGTATGCTGGCTGTTAGCAGGTATGAGTTTCGGGAAGGAGGAGAGGAGTGATTCGATCCTGGTCCGCGTCATTGGGTGGAATTGACGCGAAAGGACGGCTGTGATTGAAGGTCTGTGAGTCGTATCCAAAAAAGAAACACTGATCGTACTTTTACCGCCCTTTGTGCATATCGAAGCTGCCAATACGACCTACAGAAACGTTGAGCGAGGAGATTAGCTTAGTAACAAGTACAGACCATTTTCTTTTCTTGCACGCAATGGAGAGTGGCAACGTTTTGCCCATTATGTAAGCAGGAAATTGGTTACATAAGATGTACTACGCTGCGGCCCGATCCGATCAAAAAGTACCTACCCCATTCGAGGAAGGAGGGGAGAGAAATGTATTTGTATAGAGAGGTTCGGATCCAATCAGTGCTGTTTTTTTTTTGTCTTCGGTTTCTGCGTCAGACGGCGCGACCTTGGCCGACTCGGCTCGTCATCGAACCACCGCAAGACATATGCGATGTTGCATGACTTAGCGCCTGATCGGAAGATGCCTCTTGGGCACGTCAAGTTGTCTGCGATATCGGGAGTTCTAACTAGATGGTTCTGCGAGAGAAGTACAGTCAGAAGAGTGGTGACAGATGAAAAATGAGTGAATAAAATGAGTGAAAGATCGTCTCTAAAATCCCTGACTGTCACCCGCAAATTAACACCAGAGTTTCAATGGGGCGTCTAAAACGGCCGGCAGGAAGGGCGGACTGGATGGGACTACCACTCACGTACTCCACAATGGGACATGAATTGATCTAAAATAATAAAATCCCTGACTGATTGGTCTTACTCTGATCGAGATTACCCTCATCAAGAAAACTAGAACCTCATAGCCTCGACTCGAGATGTGGACAAAAGCGAGCGCCCAGGGCACGGGGTAACGGCGTGAGATTGAATGAGCGTACACGTGTATGTCAGGTGATGAAAACTCACCGAGAGTGAGCGCTTGAGCGGCCAGACATCGTACTAAAACCTGGTCCAGCATGTTTTCTGGCAAGCGCAGAGCGCGGAAGAACGGTGAGTAATACTATAGTCGTGGACAAAGTCATCAATGTATGACGCTGACGAGAGTAACAGAGCCTAGGGCGGAAATTCTTCCGCCCGGCAACGGTAGGCAGGTGGGAGCATCGGTAACCGACAAAAGACAGTTACTAATAGGATTCTCAGCAAGAAAGAGGCTGCATATTCAATGTCGCAACTGGCGCGAATCCAGTCGAAATCGTGCCAGGCAAAGATCGAGTTCTTTCTATCGGGTTTATCTCCAATGGCCACGGGGAGCACGTCGTGAGCGGAGGATTAGAAAAGATGATTCGACGATGGCGAGTGGAAGATGGCCAGGAGGTGGGGCAGCCGATGGATGCTGGAAAGGGTGTTTGCGGTCTGGCTGTCTCACGAGATGGCAAATGGATCGTGAGCGCGATGACGAACGGGCAACTGATGATATGGGATGCGACGAGCCACAAAAAGGTGACCAAGGTGCAAGCACACGGCAAGTTGGTCGATGCGGTGGACATTTCAAGTGATGGATCGAAAATAGCGAGCGGGTCGAATGACTCGACGCTCGGTGTCTGGTGGCTGTCGACGGGCGAGCAGCTGTTCGACCCTTTGAAACACGACAACTGGGTGGTCGCGGTCAAGTTTTCTCCCGACGGACGGCTGATCGCCACTGCCACCTGGAAGCGCGAGTCAGTTCGCATCTACGACAGCAGCAATGGACACCTCCTCGCACACTTTCCAGTTCAAGTAAACTCGCTCTCGAACGGCGCGCTCGCATGGGCCAGTCATGCTAATTTGCTCTTTGCTTTGTCTCACGATGGCGACATCCATTGTCTCGATGTGTCTGCCCAGAAGACGCTCGCGAAATGGCACATTCACAGCGACAATGAACCAAGATGTATCTCACTGGCATGGAACGACAAAGTCATCGCGGCCTCCGCTCACTCGTCCGTCTCTCTCTGGGATACTACGACGCTTCAACAACTTGGGTCCACCATCACCTACTCCCATCCCATCTGGTTCATGGATATCTCTCCAAACGGCGACATTGCGACTGCGGGAGAAAAAACCGTGACGCTTCGAAAGCTTTGCGATCTCCTTCCCTCACCTGATAGCCTCAACTTTGTGAGTATCTGTACGTACTCTTGTGAGATGCCGTCCTTACCAGCTTGTCATAGATGCGACAGGCTCTGTTAGAGCGAGAAAATCGGCAGTTGATGGTTGAAAACACGGGTCTCGAAGACACGGTCGAGTCCCTACGTGCAGAGAGTGTAGATCAAAGTGCGCTTGTTATAACCGTCACTCTTCTATGCTTATTCTTTTCTGCCAGAGGACGATATAGTGATTCTCAAGGACACTATTCGAAAACTCCGTGATGAGCTTGCTACGTCCAACCAGGAAAAAGAATGGCTCAACGAACGCAACGAACGCTCAAGTATGTTCTCTCCGCCATCAATGATTTTGCTGTGCTGATACTTCTGCCAGAGGACGATATAGCGAATCTCGAGCAAACCGTCCGACAACTCCATAACGAGCTTGATATGTCCAATCAGGAGAAAGAGAGGCTCGACGAGACCATCCTGTCCCTTCGAGCAGAGAATGAGAACTCAAGTATGTTCTGTCCGCCGTCAATCTCACGTTGTTGACAGTCCAATTTATCAGATCGCAAAATTGTTCATCTCGACGATTCGGTCCAAGAACTCAGCAATGTACTTGTCGTATCTCAAGGCGTGGTCCGCCAATCAGCCGAGACCTTTGCGCTGCTCCACGCAGAACTTCATCCGCAAAAATTAAGCCCAGGTACGTTCAACATCATCTGAACTGAAAAACCCTTCATTCGTTGTCAGTATCCTCATCAGTAGCACGCAAAGTGGCCGTCCTAGACCAAATCATCCAAGAACTCCATAAGCAGGTTGCTGTATCTCAACACGTGCTCCGTATAAACGACAAGAAGCATGACTGTGAAACCGCGTATGCCCACGGTCGCATATATGACGTCGCACAGTCTCTTCTCGAGATTGCGAACGTGATGCCCGACGATCTGAAGCACAACAAATCTATCGTTGACTGGCTCGGACGTAAGTCTGCGAGTTATATTGCAGAGCAGTATATTCAATCCCTACCAGGATCCACGGAACGATGCGTGTCAAGGCTTCAGGCAATGGGAGATGAGGCGTCGAGTTCTGAGCGACACGAAGAGGCGTTTTCAGCTTACACCACTGTGTTGTTGCTCACTCCCTCGCCTCCGGAAGGCGTGCTGACGGGATGGGCGAGAATGGCACTGATTCGTTGCTCAGCAAGCGAGGCTTTGGGTGCCGCAAGCAAGGTATGATTTATTTGGTCGTTTAGAACTGCATGGTGATTGTAAATTTCGTTTCATTCAGTTCAAGCTGCCGAGATTCCGTGTTTATCAGGTGGTTTGTGATGTTTTCGAAGGGGAAAATCGTCTTGCGGAGGCGATGGAATGTTTCCGAAAGGCGCAGTCCGAGATATTAGAAGATACGCTCGCCCTCAATGATCGATCACAATGGGAACTGGGTGCGTGACTACAATGACGATGCTGAGACTTCGTTAGCTGAGAATCTCTCCAGATTTCCAACGACGCTGTGTCGACAAGCTAGAAAAGGAGGGCAATGCAGCAATGGAATCGAGGGACCACGACGCGGCCATCAGATGCTACTCGGGCGCAATTTCACTTTTCCCGACGAACATGAGTGACATCATGGTCCGATGTTGCAAGGCCCGAGTTGGTTTTTTGCAAGACGAACTCGTGAATGTCACAGAGGTTTGAATTGATGTACATCACGCCAGATTGACAGCATTGACAGTATGATTAGGTTATTGAACGTGACCCATCGTCCTACAAAGGGTACAAAAGGAGACATGCCGTGCTTCATAGCATGGGGCGCTACAAGGAAGCATTCGAAGCATTCGAGATGATGCTATCGAGCATGGAGAAATCTCCTGACCCACATATTCACAGTGAGTCTGTTTTATTTGTATTGCACCGACAACATGTGCTAACTTCCTCTCAATTTTAGAACTGCGGAGTCGATACTTTGACAGGACCAAACTGATCCGCAAGGTCGTCGAGCAGACCATCCGTGACATACCCCACGTGCTCATTGACACCACAACTGGTTGCCTCTACGACAAAATGCAACAAGCAGCAGAATTTGAACAACTCCCCGTCTTCGACGAGTTGCGGTCTTCCATGACCACTCGTAATCGTCTCGATTGTGCGCGCATCAAGCAGGAGGTAGAGAAGTTTTACGAGTATGTGATGTTCTCGCATAGGTGGCAGCCACATGAGCCATCATTCCAAACGGTCGAAAGCACCCCGATCTATGAACTACCCGCATCCCCCACGAACGACAAGCTCGTCAGTTTCTGCAAGCTCGGACAGTCTCGTGGATTCCGATGGGCATGGAGTGACACGTGCTGTGTTAACAAGTCGGACAAGGGAGTTCAACAAGAATCCGTGGTGGCCATGTTTCGATGGTACTGTCGTGCGGCGCTCACGATCGTCCATCTCCTCGGGGTTCATTCAAAGTCGCAGAAGAAGGGTTCGCTGTTGATGAGCATATGGAATACTCGTGGATGGACCTACCAGGAGTATGTCGCCTCCAAGGTCATCCAGTTCTATACAGAAGATTGGAAGCCATATCTCAATATCGAGGTATTCAATCACAAGGAATCGTCTGTCGTACTTGAAGAGATGGAGCAGGCAACTAAGTTTGTCACTCAGGCCCTCGCAATGCTTCAGCCGGGCCTAACACAGGTACGCGAGAAGCTCTTTTTGGCTTCGAAGCGCCAAACGACGCGAGAGGAAGATATCGCGTACTCCCTGTTCGGTATTTTCAACGTCGCCATCCCTGTCATCTACGGCGAGGGTAATCAAGCAGTCGGACGACTCTTGGAGCATATCCTCATGCGTTCAGACAACGTCACAATTCTTGCCTGGACAGGAAACGCGGGTAGTAGCCACAGCTACCTCCCTTCTGATCTCACTGTGTACGATCAAGTTGTTCCCCCGCATGTTCCGCAGCATGTCGAGACTACCAAAATGGATAGCGTCATCAAGGTCTTGCGATCAACACTGCCCGATCCCTCCTCGCTAGCTACTCAACTGTATGAGCAGCTATTTCATCTCCGACTGTCACTTGTTGCTGGCCGGCTACAACTTCCTGGTCTCGTCTTCTCTCTCAATGATATTGAACTCTCTGAATCTAAATCTGACTCTTTCCTGCCTGTCTATCATGCGACAACACCCATTCTTGGTGACGTTCAGATTGCAACCAAGGATGATTTAGTTGGAATGCATGGTCTGGTTCTCATCCACCCCTGGATCAGTCCTCTTCTCGACCAGGATTTCTTCGGCAGTGCTCCTCAGTTTGATCTGGAGATGCGTGCACTACGTCTCATTGTTCGACTCAGGCAGCCATTTGGTGCGCTGTTGCTTGCACTACAGGGGCGTGTGCAGCACAAGCGCATTGCAACAGATAGCTTCATCAAGGTTCAAATTCCAGCAGAAGTCCCATTGGAGGAATTGATGGAGAGTGTCCATACTGTTGAGGTGCAATAGTGTTTAGCTCCAGGACACAAGTGAATTCAAACTATACCCTGAAGGAATATTCAAGTGATTGGCATGTTATGACACAAAAACTGGATATGAAGGTGACTGATAGCTCAAAGGGAGGCTGAAGTGGAACTATAATGTCCATGAGGGAAAAGGAAAGACCAATTTATTATCTCAAATTTTATGCAACTTGTAAAAAAAATTAAAATAAGAAGTGCAACAGTTCAAATAATTCAAAATAGAGTGCTTTGTTGATTTGTTAATGAAAAAAATAGAAGTTGACTAATGGATGAAGGAGCTTCTAAATGCACAAGCAGTAAGATAAGATAGTGAGATTTTTCAAGAAAATATACAATTATAATAGCTATGATGTCTATGAATTTTGTTTAGCACATAATGTTAAGAGCCAAATTTGATAACTTTGGTTCTTTCATTTTCAGTAATCAGCACTTTGAAAGCTTATATGATATCTTGGTACAGATTTAGTTTAAAGATATTCCCATAGTTTATTTTTGGCAAGTTTTATCTGCAAACTGTTTTACTCACCATATTGTTATTGGTAACACTTTCAGAAACAAAAACCACAGACAAATAATTAATAATTGGTGAATAATTTAGTACATTCAATGTATTTATGAATTTTATTCAGAATGCAATATATCCATACAGTTTCTTTGTTGTTACAGCTATGTTTCTATGTCATCTATATTTTCTCAAGTCCTAAACAACTTGATGTCATGTTTCTTATAAAAAGCTTGGAGTTGCTAGAAACAGAGTGGTTTAAGTTATTAAATGAAGTATTAAAGATTTGTTAACATACTCATCTGATTCTGCAAAATGATATTCAAGATCATCTCTATCCTTTCTTCCTTGGATGCCTTTCCATACTGGTTAGAGATATCTTTCACAATTGATTTTATCATTGTAGGTATGTTTGAGGTTTTATACTCTTGAGCAGCAGATTGCACTGGATTAGAGTGATTTTGAAAAGAAAGATGGAAAGAATGTTTCAAAATGATGAGCATATCTATAAAGCAATAAAATAATTATTCAATTAAATATATATCAAGATCAAAAAATATACCAATGCTACTCTCAAGATTTTGTTGCCATGTTCCAAAGTTTATCTGTAAAATTTGATTATGATGTATTATATTATAAAATCAATGCACAATTTACAGAATTATTTGCTATAGGCATGGACAATTTACTCTTGGAGATATTGGACTAAGCAAAATGTCAAAATTAACAAAAAAACAATAGAATACATTCACATACTATGTTGAGAATCTAATAATAATGAATAATATTATAACATGTCAAATCAAAACAGAATTATTTACCGTCTGTGAATAAAAATGAGACATGACTACAATTTTATTGATGAAAAGATACCTACAGACTAAAATTCATGTATACTATTGATTAGTAGTTCATCACAACATTATGAATAAAACTTACATCCTACAGAAGATAATATAATAAATAATATATCAATTGGTATTTATTTAACTAAAATAATTTTCAAATACTTACAGTCTTATAGTAGACATCCAGTAATTAAAAATTTGAACTAACAAACAAGATTGAGGCAAATAAAACATTACTTACCTCCTGTAAGACATATCAATTTAGTACTGTTGTTAGCCATAAGTAATACTAAAAATGAATACCTCCTATAATCATTCAAAAATGAAATGTGCAGCATTACTATGATTCCTTTTAAATAACCAACCAACTCACAATCTTTGGTTAATAAGGTTAATGTTAAACATGTTCTTAAACCTTGTTGATTCATGCTATGATGGAGAGCTTACTAGCTAAATTAACCAAAGTCCAAAATGAATATTATTATTGATGTTGTATTTGATCAATAACTTACATTCTACAAGTTTAAAATACATAAATGATTAGTATATATTGAATCACTTCTGGAAGAAATGTTACTCACTAGCTATGATTTTCAAAATGGATAGAAAATGAATAAACAGGTCCATTAATATTACCACTTGTTAGATCATCTCATAATGTATAACTTACAAACTGGTATTTCCAACAAAGAATGATGAATGGTCAAATGTGATATTATTAGCACCACCATGTCTGTAAAAGATTTCACAATGCACAACTCACATTCTATCATTTACAAAGCCAAAAAATAATAATAGCATGAGATCATAAGTATCTCCACCATCAAGATCATTCTACAATACATGACTTACAAACTATCATTTTCAGACCATAATGAAGAATAGTTAAACATAGTGTTATCAGTATCACCATTTTCTAGAACATTTTATAATGGATAGCTTACAAGCTGTAATTTTCAAGGCAAATAAAAAGAGAGAAGATATCATTAATATCACTACTTGCTGAAAAATTTATAATATCTAACTTACATTCTATTATTTCCAGAGTAAAATGAGGAATGAAAGGGCATGGCCACCATGATGTGGTTATCACTATTCTTTGGACATCTCTATAATGCATAGTTCACCTCCTATTGTTCATAGGGCATAAGAAAAATAACCACATCATCATCAGCATTACAACACTAAAATATTCCATAATATGTAACTTACATCCTGTTGTTTCCAAAGCAGAATAAACTATCATCCATCTCTGGAATATTCCACAAATGTGCAACTCACAAACTGTTGTTGCAAGAACATAACAAAGAATAAATGAAAACAAGGTTCCATCAACTTCATTAACATTACCACTCTTTGCAATGTATAACTTGCCTCCTATTGTTTCCAGAACATGCAATAGAATGAAGAATAAACAAATAAGATATCATTGATATCAATGTTCTCTGGAACATTTGAAAATGCAAAACTTACAAACTGTGATTCCCAAAGGAGAATAAAGAATGAGTGAATAGGATCATTAGTATCACCACTGTAGAAAATTTTCATACTATATGACTCACATTCTATTATTTCCAGAGAAAAATAGAATGAATTAAGATGTCATTATTAGCATTCCATAACACCCAACTTACTTCCTGTTATTTCCAGAGTAAAGAATTAGTAGACAAGATTCTTTAGCATCACTATATGATGGGATATTCTACAGTGGATAACTCACTACCTATTATTCCAGAGCAAAATGAAGCACAGAAATAAGACTGATTAACAAGTTTAAACATCTGTAATCTCAATAACTTGCATTCTACAATTTGCATTATTCAATAGAGTCATTCAAATGTATCTTAGGTGTGATTTGTACAAAGGCTCTCACCCAAAAGTGTGGAAACCATCTTGTGAGTCTTTGAATTTTTATGTTCTCTGTGGTGTGTACAGAAAATGCACTAGCAGATTTATGCATTCTATCCATCTCTGATATGATACTTGTTTCAGGTAAACATATACATATAAGAATGTATAAAGAACATGTAATTTCAAGTCACTTACTCTTGAACTGCATACCTAATACAAAGAGCTACATTTGTTTCCTGGGCAGAAACAAATAACATTTGCAAAGTCTTCTCATTCAAAACCTCTGCTGTATTTTCTAGCAGTATGTTACATCCCTCATTTGAGTTGTGCATTCCTTGCATCCATGTAAACTCCATGAGCTGAATTGTTTTACTGGAACAGAGAATAATACCGTGCATTCCTTGCATCCATGTAAACTCCATGAGCTGAATTGTTTTACTGGAACAGAGAATAATACCTCCAATCCGAACACTATATTTTGGTGCATACTTCAGTTCAGAGAGACGACCCCATATATTAGCATTGTTGAAAATTCCATCCACGAGCTCATATGCCTTTGGTACCTTTTCCTGTAGCGGCAGCTTTCGAGCATCACCAGATCTTTGTAGTGTGTGCATGGCTACAGCCAACAATGCATCAAACTTAGTGAACAACACGATAACAGGCACTGGACATGTTCTCAGTTAAAAAAAACCTTGCTAAAAATGAACACACCATTTCTTGTATCGCACTCATCAAAAAACATTTTCTCAGAGCGTTGGATTGCCTGTTCCAGTTTATCCATTGGGATACAGTACCTATACAGTGTAGCAACTAGTCAATGATTTACCACTTCCCGACAGTTTGAATTATTACCAGATCATATGAATGCGTTTCTTGAGGAATGTCGTGTTTGCACGATCGGCAATGAACTTCTTCAGTCGTTCGAATTCATCTGCAGAACCAGCTTCGAAGCCCAGCGAGTCATGGAAGACGAATTTTTCATTGCTTCGGAAAATCAATTCGTTCTCGATGTCATGATCCCCGCGCTAGTGTGCATTTGTAAAAATGCGCATCAAGTCCGAGTCCCAGTATGTTACAAGTGATACTCACCCCAGTGGATCCCTCGACCTGTGTCAAATCGATCTGGTCGCACGGTTTGGTAGGCCAGTCATCCACTGGCGTACGTATTAAAACAAGCACACACCTTCTTGCCCGCTCCATCATAGACCTCCGGGTTTTCGGTAGTGTTACAGATCGCACGGAGAATGGTCGTCTTGCCAGCATTCGCCCGCCCAACGATGAGGATCCTCAAGCGGCCAAATTTCTCATAGATGTTTTCATAACCGCCGACCTGGTTTGTCTCTGAGTTCGAGTTTGAGTTCGAGGCCATATCTGAATTCTAAGCCTGAGCGTATTGTAGAAGAAGCTGTGGAACGTGCGGGCGAGGGAGAAAGAGACAAGTGCCACAAGTCGATCGATCCCCATCTACTTCCAATATCCCCTTCCGGCAGGTCCAGTGGCAGTGTCGGAAGACCACATTCTTCTCATCCACCGCACTGGCAATCCCGGCAAGATTTGTTGATATACTAACTTCCCATTGCAATCACAGGTCCAAACTGAGCTGTACACTTGCAAATGTAAGATGGCCCTCTTCAGCGTTATCACACGACTAGGCGGTCCCCCTGACCTCGCTGTTTGGACCATCACCATCATTTTCACGTTGACAAAACATGAAATGCAGGCACTAAGAAATGTTCCATGCCCCGTGTCTCTTGGGCCGCCTTTTAATGCCCGCTCGCAAGTCACCAATTCGAGGATATGCGCAGAGGAAAAAAAGTGTGTTTGGTAGAGAGAGACTCGGATCGAATCGGTGTCGTCGTCTTCGGATTCTGTGGTCCATAATGCTAATTTTTTTGGTCCGAATTGTTCCTCTGTCACTCTACTGCCCTTTGCCTCGCCGTGTTGACGGGCACCAGCCTGAGCGCTGGTGTGGAAAGAAAACTCATCGAGTTGATTTTGACAAGCGGAATGAGCCTGTGCGTGTGTACATGGATGTGTACCAAAACGACCAGGTATTGTACGTGACAATGACGACGTGTTTGGCTGCCGAGCAAGGCCAGATGAAGCCGGAACCTAGGGGGTGGGTGGGTTATGGGGGAATCAGGTTCAGTGCTTTCAAGAAGTTTTCGTCTTTCTTTTCTAAATCTGCATCCCACCAGGATCATGCCATCATGTACACGATCGGGTGTGTGCTGATAAGTTGAGAAGACTCGATCCCGGATGGGAGTAACTTCTACGAAACAAGGTTGGCATAAAGCAGCCCTAACCTGAGGTTGCGGGAGAAGAAGATGGGGACACGCGTAGAAGTTAGACAAATTTTTCTGCCTCCTTCGCTTTGTCACTCCTTCGTTCCCTCTCCCCTCTCCCCCTCTTCTCCCGATTCACCCCCGGATCGATCAGATGCCACCGCGGGCCCTGCCATCAGCCACCAGGACGTTGTGTACAAAGTTGCTCGTCATAGCGCTCGTCATCATCAATGAATCAGCTAATCGTTAACCCCAACGTCTGACTCAAGTCTGCACCATACCACATTCTCATCGTTTGCTCTCACCGTTCACGTACTTGCGCGTAGACGTACAATACACTGCATTTCCGCTTCGTTGTCTCTCCCCTCTCTTATTCCCCTCTCCCCTTCCCACGTGCCCCACCTCTCCATCTTCTATCTCGCATTGAAGTCGGCCAGTCGGACCGACTCGACGATTTCATCGAAATTCAAAGCCACTGCCTACCAACGCGGCATCCCTCCCCGCCATCTGAA
The DNA here is from genome assembly GCA_038091575.1 of Leccinum subgranulosum. Lineage (NCBI taxonomy): Eukaryota > Fungi > Basidiomycota > Agaricomycetes > Boletales > Boletaceae > Leccinum > Leccinum subgranulosum. The sequence goes on along the minus strand of JBBPOS010000073.1, from coordinate 29,463 downwards.
TTCTGGACGGTCGCTACGGGTCAGCGTCGGAGCCTGATCAGAGATCATATGTACCGCTCCAGCGCGCCTTCTCCTCCTTCTCTACTGAGGGCTTGACCAAGGGTCATCACACCGTCTCGTCTCGGCAGCCAAGTTTTATTTTCCCCCCTTGCTGTTTACTAAACCAATCTTTCACTGAACCCGAATCCGAGCTCGAATCTGAGATCGTCTAGGCTCGCTCGCCGCTCTTTCGGCCCCCGCATCTTCCGCGTTCTTATTCTTTTTTTCTGCGCTCTGAAATTGAACACGTCATGAAGAAATTGGGAGAATGCGTTCGACATACGCCGTTAAGACACGACCCGACACGACGACGACATGAACCAAGCGGCCTTGCGAACCTCCAGGTCCTCGTGCTGCACGCTCTATCATTGTTTCCAGAAGACCCACCAGGACCAGGGAACGAAGGGGACCGTCTAGAGAGGACGGAGATGATCACAGAGTGTAGTGTGCGCCGAAGCCGCGCGATAATATCAACAGGGGCGATAATTCCATAATTACTTTCAACTCGGAAAGCCTCTTGCTTGCTCCTCCGAGGACCGAACGGGATTCAGGGAAGGATAGACCTCAGTCCTGGAAACACGCCGGACAGAAAACGAGAAAAGCACGTTCGACAGTCTTTTCTCATTCCTTTTGATTTGTGATATCCCCCGCACCACCGATCACATCGATCGATCCACTTTTCAGATGCCAAAATGTTCTGTGACTCTCCGGCTGTTTCCCGGGGCCCCGTGTTTCAAACTCTATGAGAGGAAAGAGAAATGGAAGGAGGGAAGAGTGCGATCCTCGCGCTGCATATGCATGAACGCCGTGTCGCGTTTTGGTGAAGGACCTCTTTGACCACCACCAAGTGTGCGTGATTGACGTGAGCCACGATACATGCTCCCCACATGAGTGTTGAACAACTCCGGGACTCCGAATGGACTCGGGAGATATGAGAGCCATGGATTGAAAGTGTTGGCCCTGAAAGCCCTTGTAGATGTCGCGGAGAATGGCTAGTCTGTTCTCCCGAGGCAGCTCCGTGCGTGCGTGTTCGGCGATCCCCAGGTCCCCCTTTTCCCCCTTTCCACCTTCCCCCACCCTTTCTTAGCCTGTTGTGTGCATTTTTTTTATTAATAATTAATGGATACCATTGACTTGGAACGAACACAAGTATCCGCGACGCCTTGGCGTTCGCCGATCTGGGTTCGATTCGGAAGGCAGAATAAGAGAGCGAAAGAACGGAGGAAAGGGCCGAAAGAAAGGGCGAGACTATACATACGATACGTGTTTCGAAGCGTGTGTTTATGTCTGTGTGATTGCCTCGGACTTGGGAGGCAACAACATTCAACATGATTTTCATTCCAAAAAATCTGATTGATCGACATGTGTCGACGTGAATCGTAGATACATGCCATCGTATGAGTACCCCTCGGACGAACAGGGAGGCTCCCGTATCACAGTTTCGGTGCGGCGTTCTCATACGAACACCAGGGCGTCCGTCATTTGTTGAGTTTCAAATGCAGCGATACAACGCGCGTGAGGAAAGGAGCCCAGAATCATGGACTCGGATGTGTGTCAAAGGGAGAGAGTCTCTTCCATCTATTCCTGTATATTTGTGCCGAACACAGATATTCGGTCAAAGGCGCGGGCATGTGACGAGCGCGGGACAGCAAGAGGTGCATGTGTTCCACACGGTCACGTAGGGCGCAACACAGTTGGGAAAAAATCGGAAAGAAGAGAAAAAGAGACCGAGAAATCTTGGTACCTGGAAAGAAGAACCCGAAAGTTTCAAAGTGGTCGGATGCTATCTCAAGATCTCGGGATGAAGGATCCGCTTCGACGACTTTAGGTAGGGAAAGAAGGCCCACAGTGGGGAGAGACACAGAGTACCGCAGTAATCAATAGGGAAACTCGTTCACGTACGTTCTTTTGTCCCGAGGAGGGTGGGAGGGTGGGGAAAAGAGGTGAGTTGTTTGCGCTGAGTACGTTTGTAATGCAACAATGTGGGTGGGTAAATCACATTCTTCTTGGCTAGTGCGTATATCGCTGTGCATCATTCAAGTACCCATTGCTTTGAACAGAGAGGAGGGCGGGAGATTCGAAACTTCCACCGAGGTTAGTTTGGCGTATCCTGTCTTTGAAACCAGGCTGTCAATGGTGTTCCCGCAAGGCCCGCGTTTGCCAAGATAATAGATAAGTGAGATGGATCAGCGGTGATACCCAGATTATGGTATTTGATAGAAGCCGTCGTGGGAGGAAGACGCGAGAAGAATGACGATGATGCTGCTGATTGATCGAGGGAGAAGCACACGTCGGTAAATGAGCATGTTTCTAGTTAGTCTGCGGGAGTGGACATCCATCCAAAGGCGTCTCCACGATTGTGGGGAAGCCGGGAAAGGGATGGTTAACCCAAAGAGGAGGAAGGGGTTGAAGAAGTCGGGAAATTCCGTTAACACTGAGAATCCGTTGTGTTGGTTCGAAGCCTCACGCTCATTCAATATTCAACTCGTGAGCGACTCTAGAAGTCTGTGCTATTTTCGAAATAGTCACCTTTCTGACGCTGTGGCTCTATGCTATTTTCAACGACTTCTTCCCTAGTGGACAGTATCCCTTCGCACAATACGACGACCACTCGTTGGTCAATATTCTCAGTTCTCACCCAACGACAGGAACACCCTGTTTCATGCCCGACAGCTCCAAAAACTACCTCCACCACCGATGTGGGGAGAAGACAAAAAGGATACATAAATCCAAGTCTGACGTTGTACAAGCTTTGCGCGTCCCACTACCACCCCAGCTCTATAAGTCCGCGCAAAGTACGTGCTGCTCAAACTATGCCCGCCGTCAAGTACAAATTCGACCCCGAGGGGTGCCGTTCCGCCACCCCCCCTCGCGAGTACCCGTGTTCTCGCTTGGTCACTGTGAGTGCTACTACCAGGTGCTACTGCTATAGGCCAAATGAAGTCCACTAATTTAGACCGCCGCGTCTCATAGGAAGGGAATGTCGTCCGCGTCCCGATCAGGGTGATTTGATTTGATATTTGACGAGGGACTTCCAAGACGTCTTCGTTGAACGTAGTGATTATATTCCACTGCGTTTGTGGGTTTCCAGGAAATTATCGTGGCTGCGTACGAAATCCCATTAAAAAACGCTCAATACGGCCGAAGGTTTCAAACATGCTAGGAGCCGTTCAGAGCTGGAAATGTGCGTATCCGCCTTGGTTTGCATCATGATGGTTTCCCTCACCCGCGATATGTTTCCTTTTCGTCCCATGGAACGCATACACCAGGGGTCGTGCGCAGGATCGATATGATCATCGCGACCAAGCTATTCTTGAGTACATACTTGTTGCAGTCTCAAGACACGGGTTCAATGAGTTTCGGCTCCTTTAATGCCCAGAAGCGGTATCTACTATTGGTAGATTCACACCATTCCTTGCCAGCATCGTCGAAGGCGCCCAGGCGTCTCTCGAGCGTTAGGATCTGGACTAGGTGGACGCCATCTTCTCCCATTGTCTCGATTACTCGAATGAGTTATCCATAAGTCCTCGTCGTCGCAGCCCACTCATCCATGTCGTAGTCTCATCCATGAGGAGATTGATCAAAAATCCTGGGTAGGCATATATGCTGTATCATTTACATTTCAGCCGAGAAAGTAAACCCCCTCATCTTCTCTGTACTCCTTCAGGCCTTCTGCTGGACGACCCCGGAATGATCTACCCTTGACATCGACATCGAGGACGATCGATCTCGTGTTGTAGACGTCGCTGCCAACAAGCTTAACCCCATCACCCCCATCGACGAGCAATGGTGTACCAGTGTGTCTTTTGCCATCGTATAAGCGGAAGTACACAGCCAGATTCAACACTTGAGAATAATTACGCCAAACGTGATGCGGAACGCATACAATGAGGCGCATCCAGACCAGATTATGGGTGCGTTCGCGACTGGGATATCGGGGAAGTAAAGGGGAGATACTCAGTAGGGTGGTGTATGCGGACGTCACCTGGCTGAGAAACCGTGAACGGCTTGACCCATTAGGGTACCTCATCATTAACTCATCATGCCAATCAGCCACCGCGCCCGCTTTGTGGTTTAAAATTGCCGGATGGTCTGGAGTGCTAGTGATCTGTCATTGATATCATCGCCTTTTTTTGGTTCACCTTAAGAGTACCATGCATCATGATAAACACTATGTTTCAAACCCATCTATTCAAATCTGCAAATAGTAGCAACCCGAAATCTTACGAATGCTTTATAATAAAAGACGATGAGGTTCAAACATTGTTCAAACACGTTGCTCCTCTCTCTTAGTCGAACGTATCCAAAGCGAGGTCACAAGTTTGTTGGGCTGCGCATTCTATTCTAATTATTCGCTCACCGGCACGGCTTCGGCATTCATAGCATATCACATATGTCAGTTGCCGTTTCCCATATATATCGTTCTCTGTCATCCACCCTCCGAAGGACACCTCTTCCTCGCGCCTCCTTTTCATCCACTTCTTCTGCTGTTTTCCCCTCCTCGCCTTCGCTCGTACAGAAGCAATTCAAGATGGGATCATCTTCGTCCTCGTCCTCGTTGTCCGTCAGAGAGTTTGTCGATGTGAGCCGCATTCGCATTTCAGAAGAGCGTTCGAGCGCTGACCCTGTCGGCTTTTTTTTATCAGGGCAAGATCACCGACCACAAGATTGTCGTCTTCTCCAAGTCGCACTGCCCTTTCTGCCGGAAGACTAAGAAATACTTTGAGGACAATTACCCCACCGAAGCCGTTGAGGTCGTCGAGTGAGTACCCCCGAGCAAGGGATCGGAAACAACCGAAACAAAGAATGACACACTCTTTTAAAAACAGATTAGACCAACGCGATGATGGGTCTGCCATCCAAGACTATCTTCTTGAGAAGACGAAGGCGCGCTCCGTCCCACGGACCTTTATCAGTCGGTATCTATTTCCCGGTTTCTTCCTCTTCTGCTTCATCTTCTCGAATTGCGCTGACTGGCGTTTCTGCAATCCCATTGGCAGGCGGCGAATCGGTGGGCGGCAACGACGATTTACAGGGAACGCCCAAGAGCAAGATTGATGCGTTGATTGCAAAGCGTAGCTAGTCTAGTTTACTACGCCACGAAACCGGCTCCGACTACTTTTTTCTTTTTCCCGTCGTATACCTCAGATACACACAACGCACTGTGTGTGTGTGTGTGTGTGGAGGGAGGAAGAGGGTATGGATCCATGGACACATGAGAACAAGAAATAAATCAGTGGATATGTAAGCACAGGGCTGACGGACGTCACAAAGAAAAAGTCTTCGAAATGGCAGATGGGCTGATCATGATAAGATACCCGAGTCTGCAAGCACATGGTTTTGTCAAGACGAAACGCCGCTCGCCGACTCTTCTTCATTATGTCATGGGCCTAGCCAGCTTGCAACAAAGTTGTTGTGCGTGTCCGTGCTTTCCTCTTCGAGGCTTGTCCGAGGCCCTAACGCCGGACATTATAAACTTCCCAAACCTCCGGGTCGCTCCGACGATTTACCTGTAATGAATGATTGGCATGAGTAATCGTGTCGGGTCGATGGCACGTCAACGCCACGACTCCGACAACAAAAACGCTTTGCCAATTGGGAGCCAGGTCCCAAAAGAGAAACAGTCAAGGTAACCTACTAACCTAACTGACATAAATTGATCTGTTTCACAGCCTTACCCAGGAGCAGTGACTCCATCGGTGGACGTCTGGTAATATGGTACGTATCTCGGGAGATGCGAGGACCGAGCAATACGGTGTCTCGACTTCTCTTCCCCCTGTCGGGCCCTGTCTCGGAATCCCTTTTCATCCCGCGTCCCTGAACGCGTTGACCTCGAAAGAAATAGTCTAAATCCACTTCGTCCCTAATGCATAGTCGGTGGAATGGCGCTCACGGCAACAGGGTAAACTACACAGCACTATCATGATCAGAATGGGCTGTGCTCCGATCGCCTTGCTCATCTCCCCTTTCTCCCTTCTTGACAGGAAAGCCGAGTGAGGACGACGACCTGCCCTTGCGTGTGCACTTACCCGTGTGTGATCAAGGCAACACGCGACAGATGGATATCGTGAAAGGAACATCGGAGACGAAACAAACTCTATGCGGGAAGCCAAAATCGAACACGGAAACACGCCGGGCGAACTCTTTCCAAATAAGCGAGCGTTCAGTCTAAAGGGTGGCTTCAGGTTCTCGATCCTCAGACTCCTCCATGGATCCATCCGTAAACCGTTACATCCTTCTTTTGCAAAAGGGGAGTGGGAGGCGAAAGAACGCCACCCGCTGTGGGCCCCCAAGTGCAAACCAACGTCGACTCGCTCGTGTCCACACTCCTTGATGTTTACCTCTTATCCGTCCAACGTCGTCCCAACAAGTGCTGGATATTTCCGCAGATAGAGAAAGATCAATTCAAGAAATAAATCAACAGCTCTTACCCCAGACGGTGAGAGAACCGAGGCCGATGACACATGCGTCGGAAGCGGAAGCGGGACATTACCACGTCTCCACGTTGTTCGTGTAGCCGTGTACACAAGTGCACGGGATGATCCCTGCGGCACGGATACTTACTGACAATCAGGTTTTCTGCGGGGGCAATAGACTAAATCCCTTGTGTGATTTTTCTTGTGTGTTTCGACCCTGTGTGTCACGACGCTGGGTCGTCGTGCGTGGGCTGCTTTGTCGAGCAGTAACACAGCCCTTCGAGAGAGCTCCTCCATCAGGGCTCGCAATCATTCTGAACCGTGCGCTGCTCGCGGGGTGCGTGCGTCCCTCCCTGTTTAGCCAGATTTCACAGTCGTCTGACCTTGCTGACTTTCTTCACTAGGCATGCAAGTGGAGTTCGTGACTAACCGAGCGACGTCAGATCGATAGAACCAATGTGGAGCGTTGCGGCCATGACATCTGTGCAATGATGGGCATCGGCATGCATTTTCGTCATCATCTCCATTCGAAGCCCCCGGCGCGCCGCCGGGCAACGCCCACCCTGGGAGTAATGGCAATTAGGACCACGTCCTCTACGAAGGCAGCCCTAGTGTCGTACGCTAATACATTCACGGAGAGAAAGGCGGGAAGCGAGAGGTTGCGGAAGAAGGCAGGGATGGAGGAACAGGGAGATAGCACCATGGGGAAAGATTTTTTGGCACATAGAGGCGGCGAGGCGGCGGAAGGACGGAGGGATAGACGGAAGATGTGACGGGCATCAATGTCAAGCGGAGATTGACAACGCGAAAGGAAAGGAAGCCCACACGAACGGGATTAAAGAAGATGTCGTCCCAGTGAAGGGAGACGAGATTGTCAAAACGCGAAAGACAGACGACCAATCTACTCACGAGTTGAATGATGCCAGCCCGTTCGGGCGGGGTTAACATGTTGATCTGCTCTGGAGTCATAGCGATGACACGCATGATCATAGCCTGGGAAAAGCGGGGTCATGAGAACCAATTTAACGCGATAGAGGATGAGTTTGCTTGGGATCACATCGCGATGAGGCGACAGAAAAGACAAGCAACGTTTATCGGTGTTTTTACTATTACCTTTTGCTCTTCTGGTATGGACGCGAGCGCGTCAGGTAAACTAGCGTTATTCATTTGTGGTGCCGCGGGTGGTGGGGTTCCGAACGTGCTGAGGCCAACAGCGTATTGACCCTGCCCTTGCATCATGTATGATGGAACTGGATTGGGTGGCTGCGGTGTGTGACCGTGGCCGTTATAGTGAGTGGGTGTATGAGTCTGCGGGGTAGGTGTGCGATATTGCGAAAAGTGTGGAGGTACGGCGGATGCTGGCGGTGGAACCTGAGCGGGTGGCTGCGTCGTCGTCGTCGGAGCTGTTGGGGGCGGCATGTTTGCAGAGTATGCGGTCAGGGTTTTCTGCGAACAAATGGATCTGAATTAACGAAAAACGACAGGGAAGCTTCCGGGAACAGGTATTGTGTTTAGCACCTGGAGGACTTGAACGTCTATGGCGTTCATCTTGACCATGAGTGCTACGAGCGCGTACGCGATCTGCGGCGTCGAGGTGAGGATGGATCGCGCTTCCTGTGGCGTCGTCTTCTGTTTCGGATGAGAAACATCGAATGTGACTGGAACGATACAGACAGACAGACCTTGAGCTCGAGCATGAGTTCGATGAGCTGCTCTTCCTGAGTGGACATGACGGGTAGTTGGATTACTTAGTAAGCAATTTGCTTCGTGGCGTTGAACATGCGAACTGCGCAGCGTGGCGTTCATTCCACCAGGAGTGTCAACGTATGTATCACAAATCAGACCACTTTGGGTCACCCGAACACTTGGCTTCAAGGCCCGATTTTACGTGGATTTACACGAACTAGTCGTATGACCGCAGCTTTCATTTCCTCATTCTCGACAAGCACACGAAACGCGTGCGCAGTTCTTCCGCGTGCGTTTCCTCATACTAGCTTGCACCGTGTCTCACGGACATGTACATACACGTATCTGTTTTTTTTCCAGCGAATCCCTGATCTCCAAATGTCACAATTGACGAGCGGAAATAAGAATGCCGAACGTTTCGGACTACATACCCGGGGCACCGTTCCATGCCGGCGGTCAGTGGACCTGCGACATTCTCCTGGAAAGAACCGTTCTCGGCAAAGATTCTCACCCCGTTCGACGATCTTCTCGGCCGCGTTCGTTCGTTCCCTTGTCTTTCCTTGTTCCACTTCAGTGCAAACGAGCTGAGACTCTCGCCAAGGCCCATCACAACACCCTAATTCCCATTGTTGAACTGAACTACCACCCGCACATCGGAATTATATGTTACGCCTGGAGACATCCGGTCGTTTGCTATCAAGATGCAAATTGTCGTCGCACCTGGAACTCGATATTATTATCCGACGCTTATCTTTACGTGTTACTCAACACCGGGCCCTAATCAAACGAGGTACAACCCAGGTCACTTTCCATATCTGTTGTCGGAACGAATATCTGTAAACGGTCGCTCCTGAGACGCAATTCAATCGCGATGGATACGGGATCTGGGCTCGGTCCTAGCGCTGATCTTCAACTGATTGCTCCCGGCGTTGCGGAGTGTAAACAGCCCTTCCTACATTCCTCACCCCAAACTGCCCGGCCAGCTGGTGGGTCCCCCACATATCCAGGAACTTCCAATTCGTTCCGGTCCGACACCGTCCGGCGACTTGGTCTAACCCGCTCCGATTCTGCGTGTCTCCCCCGGCCATGCCTTTCACCGGACGTGCACGTTGCAACAATGAGGATTTCCGATATGCTTTATGGAAAATGCGTCGGTTGCGTGTCTCCTTACGCCTCCTTCCTATTTCGTCCGCGCTGCTCATCCCTTTCAAGTCTCTCCTCGGATGGTTCCGTTCGGCACCCCCTGTGATCTGAAAAGAGATACCGGACCTTGGCCGTTCTCAAGGTGTGTGTTGGAAGGGGTCGAAGGGAGGCCGCATACGTGCATCCTCCTATCGCAAGATGCGTTCGGATTCATCTCACTACCGTGACTTCGTCCGCTCATTGTAAGTATGTTGTACAGATATCTCCCTGATGTGATTGTTTCAAGATTTTCACCCCCTTTTCCCAGTCACCCATTAGCTGTTCGCTCCCCTCAAGATCCGAAAGAGTGACTTTACTCTATGGCCATTAACCGTATGGAGTCACAAGCGCGAGACGACGAGCAACGTCATGACCAAGCGAACCGCTAGCGGCAAGCGAGAGGTGGTATTCTCAGCAACTAACCTGCGATGCCGTTGACACGCACACATGGGTAGATGACACTGTCAGAGCCTTCATGGGATGGTTTCGTGGGCTTCGGTCTCGTGGCATTGCACGGCTAATACTGTTATACTAGCCGTCTAACTATCTTGGCGACGCACGCACGCGCGGGTGTAAATCTGAACGACAGATCCTGCATTTACAATCGTAGGTTTGCAATAGGTTTGGGGTCGAACCTGAACCCGAGCCTGACATTGAACCTTTAGTGAACTCGTCATCGTCATCGCCATCGGTCATAGATGGCCTCATCGCCGTTGTGAGTAAGCGAATCCGACGAGATCGTGGTCGACTGCGATCAGATCAGTGACGTTTTGGCGCACGCGAACGCGTGGGCATTGTACGACGTGTTCACCACGTCCACCCCATGTCCGTGTCCCTCCGTACTCTTCGCGTTCTTGGCATCCTTCGTGTGTCGATGTCCGTTGTCGATGTCAGTTGCCCTCGTGCCTTGACCCTGCCTATGCATCCACATCCGTCATTCTTCGATCGCTCTTTTCACTTCACGCCTTGCTTCCACATTCGGTGCGACAAGCAAGGAGGCTTCGCTCTTCAGTATGAACCACGCATGTTTAGGGTTTTCATGTTTAGGGTTTTAGTTTAACCGGCTGACCGGCTAACTTCAATCCAGGTGGCAGGTGGGTCCTCGTCGATCGCATTCGGACACCCGTTGGGCTCGTTTTGCATCGTCGTTTATCAGTTTAATCCATTCTTCCAACCACGCCACCCATTCCCATGGCCATAGCCACATTCAGCCACCCACCCCTGACTAGGCCTGACCGATCAAATCGATTGAGCTCAAGCTTTCAAAGTTAGGTCAGTCGAGGCATGACACATGACCGGTAACGCTTGCCGGTAGATCGGTAGAGCCGTTCCCGTCGTTCGCAAGACTGTCAGAGTTTTGCCCAAAGTGCAAAGTGCAAAGGTGGCCTGGACTCGTCGACCACCGAACCCTGGCGTAATGTGGCTTGACGTGTCTTAACATGACGGGCGGCTGGGCGGATCAGTTAGGTGTATGTACAATGTTTATAAACATTGATGTATGTACTTGTATATGTATACGTGTAGCAAAGGTTGATGCAGATGTCGGACGTGGGTACAGTATACGTACATATTATTAGCCTAGTGTGCGTTCATGCAGGTACATGTGTAACGGGAACCCCTTGCGCCCGATGGTGAGGGGCGAGGGCAACGGACAAGGATCGGGCGGGACCGAGCGTAGTCCTCAGGCTATGTACCTCATGGTCAATCGACCAAGCCCAAGACCCCCGGGCTGTTCGCGCTGCGAATCGCTCTACACATGACACCGTGACCGGCGGCAAATTGACCTCGTGGGGCGCCGTTACTGTAACACCACTACTAGTCACGGTGTCATGCGTAGTGACGTCGAACTTCATTGACACTGGCAACCTCGACCTCGTGGGGCGGCGTTATTGTAAGTTAACAGCACACTACTTGTGTCAATGAAGTTCGACGTCACTACGCAGCCACTCGGCATTTTTTCCAGCTGACCCCACTGAGCGATCGAATTCGAATTCGATCATTGTCTCAAGCTCCTTGAAGACTCTATAGTGCCGTAATAGTAGTGATACGTCGACATAACAACATGTACTAGCGAATCGATGTCCATACATCGCGTCGATGATGTCACCGAATCACGCGCACAGTGCAGTGTGTCACGGATCATGCTCACCAAACCCGAAGCACCGTGCAGGTAAAGTACTGTTTATGGGGCGGGGACTGCGCCCCGTCGCCAGCTTGGCCCACCGAAGTACAAGATGAGAACGACATCTACGCCTTGGTCCGCGCCGCGCGCGCTAAGTTCACAGGATCAGTGGCTTGCAGAACTGGGCGTGATGCGGCGCAATGTGCCATCTCGATAGTGCCGCTGGATGCATGGTAGCGATGCCAAGCTGCCCAAGACAATGAACAACGTGACAAAAACTGAAAAAAGGCCTACCAAGGCATCGTCACATCCAATTACATTTACATACATGCATCTATTCGTCCCTCCATTTGTTCTTCCGACTCGACTCCTCGCAATCCCACGGATCAAAGTCGAAGCCGAAATGTACCCGATCCCGACACACGTCCGAAAACATCGACTCGAGGCATTGCAAACCGGCGTCCGTTTCCACTATTTGACATTCGCCATTCTCACGTACGACCGTCTTCGCCGGTTAATGGCGATGCCAAGTCAAGGATGACACAGGAAGGGCGGAAGGAATAGAACAGAAAAAGTCAAACGTGCGACTCGGAGACCCCTCATCAGAGTTTGCACGGGTTCTTCCACACCGGTCGACGTTTCTGTCCCACCACAACCAACAGCACCGGAGAAAAACGAAAAGCAGAAAGCGAAGAAACACAGTTCAGCGCCAGGTAGACACGAAGCCACGTGTAGATGACCCATACCTCCGAAAATGCAACCAGACCCTCCTGGAACAAAGCAAGATGAGTCATAACACGGAAAAAAGAACGAGGAACAAGAAATACGAATTGCCAATTGATAAAAAAAATGCAACGTGCCCGACAAGCCGCCGCATCGGCCAACTCAAAAAAAGATATTGCTCCACAGGAGACAATCAAAGACAAGAGCCCGACGTGCCTTGATATTTTCCCCATTGTACAACCGCTTGCTCGTGGTGCTCAACGCGTGAGTCCGTACCGCCTCCTCGAAATGATGCTTCTGCGCCAGAATCAAACCCTCTTTCGAACTCTGCACGGAATCCGGCGAATTTGACACGATCTGGCGTGCGACCTCGAGCGCAGCAGGTAAAACTTTTAATTTTTCCACGACGATGTTCACGCTGTTGGAAACCGGGAACCCAGCAGAATGAGCCATAATTATAAAAAGAAACGAGTACCGGGATCTGAATGAAAACAGTTAGTGTGAGAAATGGAACTCACAATCGAAACCGGTCTCTGGCTTCAACGGCGGTGACGGGGTTTCCTAAGAACAACATCTCCGAAGCGAGCTATTGCCGTAACCATGTCGTCGGCTTTCAGTTTGGCTCGGACGACCCTCAAGAACGGGTATCATACCTGATGACCGGTCGTCTTCGCTAACCTAGGAATTACTGCGGCAGAAAGAAAATGAGGTTTCTCGTCAGCGGGTTTATTCGCTTCCATCATACCTAGACTAAATACAGAACGAGGAAACGAACGAAAAAAAGGGGAAAAGATAACAAGCACCTCTGGGCGTCGGGTTTCATTTCCCTCCCCCACAAAAAAAACGAAGGCTTGAACCTGAACCGAAGTCGGAACATGCGAAACGAAAGCGCGAAATTTTTTGAAACGAAATGAAACATCCCAGCAACACAGACACACAACAACAGACACAGAGAAGCCACGCACCTCCCTGTGACGCCAACACCCCCCGCTTCACCTCGGGAAGCGCAAACACCGCGTCGTCACTCGCGACGACGAGGTCGCAGTTGAGCAAGATCTCCACGCCACCTCCGTACGCGGACCCGTTCACGGCAGCGATCATAGGCTTGTACGACGTGTGCCGGCGCGAGATGGCCGCGAACCCGTGCAGGGACGAGGCGGCGTCTTCTTGTTCGTTCGCGCTACCGTCCGTCTGGGACTCGAGCCATCTGTCGTCGAAAACGTTCGCGTGCATCAAAAGAGAGAAAACGTAAATAAATGAATATTATAATAAATTATAGATATGGGGAGAATAGGGGAGAGGCTGGAGTTGGGGTCGTGTGTCGGTCGTGTGGTGTGCAAGCGAGGTTAGGGTTAAGGACACAGAACTTACGCTTTCAAGTCAGCGCCAGCGCAAAAGGCGCGACCTTGGCCGGTGAGAATCACAACCCTTTAGGGCGTCGGCAAGAATCATGATGGTCATCGAAACGTGGCATGATATCGTGCGGAGGGGAAGAAGACCTACCAGAGACTCGGCTCGTCATCAAACCACTTCAAGATGGACGCTAGGTCGTGTCTGAGTCGGGGCGAGACAGAGTTGAGTTGTCGGGGGCGGTTCAGGGTCAGGAGGAGGACGTGCTCCTGTGGGAAATTGACCAGGAGGTCGGCCGAATGTGCGGGCATGGGCGACGAGAGATCGTCGATGCTCCAAGTCATGGCGTGTGTGATGTTGATGTAGATTTGATCTGCAGAAGAGTCCCGTTGCTAACCCAGGCTTGAGGGTTTTGCTGACGAGCGGGAGAAAGTGATAGAGTGAGAATGAAAGGACCGCCACAGTCATTGCAAATTTTGGGACGCCGACGCCGCCGGAACAAGCAAGTCGTTCGCAGCCCGTGATATGATGCGACAGCTTGTCGAATGATTGCTACATGTACCATGCAACCACGTAGGGTAGCCGACCCCCCCATACATGGTGTGACGGGCCTGTCAACTCATAAGTGTGATCTCAGAGGTCCATTTTTGGCCCGTCAACTCAAGTCCTAAAAAGGATTTACCGGAGGCCGGGGTATCTCTTCATTGCGCAGTCGTTGCATTCGTTTTCCTCCGCTTATTAAAGTAACGTCTGACATTCATCTCGTGAAACGTCCGAGCGTCGCGTGGAAGCACCGCATGATAGGGAGGCGGGGAAGGCCCCGGAAGGGTACATATCATGTAGGGGTAAGGGAAGGGAAGCCAGGCAAGACCCGTGGGACGCACACGCAGAAGAAGTTGCTGTATGTAGAATTTGGAGAGCGGAGAGTGAGACACTGAATTGGCATGCTGCGTTATGTCATTAATTCTGCACTCCAGCTCCGTCCGTCCATGGAGGCTTCGACGTCTTCAAATCAGGGCTTCTGGCGATCGGACCTCGCGGACGTGTGCATGTCCTACACGCACACATACCACGCGCGCGTATGAAAGGGAAGACGAAGGAGATTGCTGGAACCAACCTGCCACACGGACTCACCGAACGTGAGGACCGACATCAAACATGCCATGCTGGCATTGCCAAAGCGTTGAAGTGTCCGCCATCGCCATCCGAGCGAAGTTGTTCAATTATAACCCCCGGTCGGAGATTCCATGAGTCGATGCCGATGACGGTTCATATCCCGTTCCCCGTTCTACATGCGAACTTTTGTCTATACACACACATACCACCGGGGCTAGATGTCTCGCCAACACACATATATCGGGTCGGGACCTCGGGCGATCAGCGCTCGGGTGACTGTTTGGGTAAACTCATTTTATTGTTACAATATATATATTTACTTAAGTAGCTATACATATGTATTATTTTTCGCGGATCCAACGCGTCAGGGGTGACGTCTAAATTGCTGATATGATGATGCGGTGGCTGATTATGTTGGTTAGATATCCGCTTTCCCCACAGCTTAACTTCCGAATCTCAGTTGGGTCGTCGGGGCTTGGCTGATGGTGATCAGAGTCCGAGATGGGGAAAATGATAAAACAACGCGTGACAGCGTTACGGCGGGCCGGATGTAATTTCTTTAGCCCTATTTTATCAAGTTGTGGGCGTCGGAGGTTGAATTTATGTACGTCTCGATGAAGTCATTGCTCAGTTCCTCCGAGGACGTCGATATGATGTTGATTGAAATAAAGGATGGATATGAAAATGTGGGATCGGATTGTGGGTGGACGATTATAAGATGTACAATGCAGAGCGTGTGTGAAGTCTACTAATGATAATCAGCGGGGAACAACGACAACAAACGCTTGTGCTGGCCCCTTTCCTGCATAGCAACAGCGACGATGGTCGGATGACGCGATGGTGTGACAAACCCCGCAGTACCAGTACTCCACACAAAACAAAAGACGACGTCAACTCCACCGCGCAACGACAACAACAGCAACAATAAGGATGATTAACAGAGCTAACCGGTGATCGTACAACTGCGAGGATGGGGATGTCCATGGGTTGGGAGAAGGTGCTTTCGTAACAGGAAAGTCGACCTTCTTGAACTAGCGTGCGCATATGCACGGGGTTGTATGTGATACAATGCGAGGAAAAAACAGATTGCGAGCGACGATAAATTGATTGACGACATGGGGCAGGGGACGTCTGTAGACGCGTTAGGGTACTCGGACACGATGACAGATGCTTCGGAGACTCACGAAGGATAAATAGAGATGAATCGTGACGATGGATATGATGATAATGCTCAACGGAACGGGCAGCTGGGTGAATGGGCGCCGCGCCAGCCGCAATGACAGCATTGGGGAGCGTTTGCGTTCACAAGGATAGAGTCATCGAGACCGTGACGCATCGAGACCGGGATGGAGGATGATGTGTGCCGAGGTGAGGCAGCGGAGGCACAAGACGACGAAGCAGCAGTGGTAGCAGCAGCGGAATGCATCTGGAATAGGATTTGGATTTGGGTAGAGTGGCAGTGGCGAGTGTGAGTCTAGTGCGAGTAAACAAGCGCAGGAAAGAGACGCGGCGACGGATGGAGAGAGAGGAAGGAGGAGAGGTCGCTTTTATGTGATTCTAAAGTGGCAGCTGGCCACCGGGCGAGAAGTTCCGTTATCGGACTAGAAAGCATGAAAATTCCGACGGGGTGAGGATGCGTGTTGTGGCGTCACAGTGATGGCGGGCGAAAAGGCACCTGACCAAAAGTTGATGTATACCCCGAAAAGGAAAGAGGGAGAAGGACCCTACGGTCACATCGCTCGAAGCTCGTCTGTAGAGAAACAGCCACCTTCGTGGGCGCTATTTCACCCCCTTGCTTGGTCACGACCCACGATAGCCTTTCGAGGCGTCACATCTACCCGCATCTCTGGCACGACCCCGTCCCTTGGTCCGAACCTGTCACTTTCGTCCAGATAACGTACGGCACCCATTTATCTAACTCAAACAGGTAATGTTGCCTGTCCAACTGACACGGCTCCCTCTCTCAGCGATCGGCATGCTCGGCTGTGCCGGTCTTGAACTCAGATTCCTCTGCTGACCTCAGCACGAATCCACGGATCCATTTTTCCTACCACTTCACAAATATTCACACCTCCAACTTTCATTACGCCCTCTCCTCTTTCTACAACGTGTCTCTCCACCCCTCATAGTTCTCCTTTGTCCGCAGCGGCTCCGCGTTGTCTCCACCATGCCTCTGTCATTCATATTTACGTCTCTACTCCATCCTCTTCGTTAATCGCACAATCCCGGGTACCCGCTGCAAAGAATCTGAAACAATGCAAAAGCCCTTTATCCTTCATTGTCCTTATTTTCCCTCCACCCCCCACACGATAGGTATTACCCATTTCGTTCTATGTACACTAACGCATCTCCGACGAGCTGTCACTCGAGCGTAAGACCTTTCGTCATTTCATTAAAGCCTTTTGTGTTCTCTTTTTTTTCACCCCTTCTTCACTCTCTTCCTTCCTCCTTGGTCTATATATATAAATATATGCACATATTGTGCCGCCACCGCCATCAGGTCACTGAGATTCAGATTCACAAGAGCAGCTTGGTTATTTGAGACTTGATGAGCACTCCGAGCGGGGTGAGGACATGACCGAACCCGTCGTATCTATGTAAGTACGTTCAGGAACGCAGCACCCATCATCCATCATCCATCATGTCTTTGCTTTTTTGTTATCTGAATCCTAATTCCCATCCGAGCAAGCGGGAGATCCCCCTCCTTTGGAAGTTTTTCACATCTTCACATGGAGTTGGCGGAGCACAGCCAACCAAGCCAACATGTCATGCCAGCTGGCCAGCCAGCCACTTTTCGCTCCCTCGTTTACCTCGTTGATCTCGTTCCGAGTGGATTGGTTTCGAAATCCCGAAAAGCTGTACGTTGGGGTTGTCATGGATCTAATGGAGAAAAGGAAGGGATTCAGTGCTCCACCGGTCACTGCCACCGCACTCGGTTCGGCTCAGCTCGGTGTGCCAAGGCTGTTGATATGATATGATGCGGCGCCTACTTGAACTTCTGGCTGCATCGCCATTAACTCAATTCAATCCAACTTTATTTTTAAAGAATGGAGAAGAAGAAGAACTTCAAGAAGAACTGAACAAAAAGGAATGAAAAAAGGAATAATTGAGTGTCATGATGCAGTCCTGCGTTTTTTGAGTTTCGGGTCATCCAGTCAACGACTCAACGAATCTATCACACAGATTCACACTATCGATCAGCGCCAAAGTTTCAAGGTTTCAGCCACGGGCATGGCGGCACTGCATGTACAGTTCGATTCCCCCTTTTTTTTGTCTTTACGGCCAACCTAGCCCAACCAGTGCAAGACAGTGCGAGAACTGTAACACTGTAACATTGTAAGTGATATAGATTATATTTCGTGCCTGTGCCACCCATCATCGATCACCGACATTCATGGCGCGACCTCCGAGTCCCGCGGACGCGCTGCCCTCGGGCTGGCTCCTTCGTATTAGAAACTAGTACTGTATAATATACATAGTCTAGTAAGTTACTTACTATACATAACGTTAACATGGCATAGTCCGAGATTTGACGATCCAAGGAGGCCGAGAGGCAAAAAGGTGGAAGCGAACGAGGAGGCGAAATGACCATTTTAACTGTTCGGACCAGTTTATCATGTCCGGTGGTACCCGTTCGGAACAGCGAACCCTAAGACCGTTAGTCGAAGCTGATGTGGATGCCGATATGTCGTCAAAGATGGACCGAAAATGAAGAGACTGCGCACCCAACACGCCCACAATGTTGGAGTCGGGTTTGGCACCCCAAAAACTCCTCGGCCGGGCCAGAATCTTGACCGCTTTTGGACGAGCGGTTCAGAAGTCGATGGCGCGCTTGACAGCATCTGTATCAACTTGATGGTATCATGATGCAGCCTTCGTCACGATCATCGCTGGCCACCAACAACCAGCACATGAGTTGAGCCCGTCAGCATCCGCGGACCCAAGTAACCAGTGGCCACAGGACCAAAGAAAAAAGCACATACATATTCGTTTATCTGAACCATGACGCAATGAAGCCTACAAGACACCTTAGACATTACGCAGCGTGACACAAAATGAAACACGACTGACGTCCGAGTCTATAGTACAGTTGATTGACGCAACCTCCGGAATGTCAACGTCTGAACGCTTGAACGTTTCAACATCCGAACATACTTACCGTTACTAAAAGTATGACGACAACGACCGGTCCCGGTTCCCCGGGTTTGGTAATACTGACATAGTATGGTGGTGTTGTATGGATATCCATGTGAGACAGACTGCGAAGTCCGTTGACACGTCAAGCAACGTTTAACTCATCTAATTGGGTAGATCATTGTTATATCAGCGATATTAACGAGCCCACGAATAATCATACCAGCTAAGTACAGCATGAGGCTCTCGGAAAAAATAGATGTTGAACAAAGCAGACGAAAGGGGACAAGAAGGATCCCATGTCCGGGCCATGTGTGTTCATTAAAACCCGAGGTCATATGACGATTGTGACGAACATACTATACTCGTACACGCTCCACGCCACATATTGGAACCTTGAAGTACAAAACAAGGCTTGGCAACCATGCAATGAACGGAGAGAAAAACTGTCGCAAAAAGGTTAGAATGAGAAAGGAAATGAGCGAGAGAGATGATGTGACGAGCGTTATTATGATTGCGAGAACTTGGTCGTCGTCAACGGGTTACGGGAATCTCCTGGATCCCCTCGGCGCCGGCGCCGTACCTATTACATACCCTGTCTGGCACTCGAGTGTAGATCTCTCTATGTCCAGCTCTCCATCGCTCTCTTTAGCTCGTCAGATAGACCCGGGTCCCTTTTCTCTGACCCCTTCTCCATGAATCTCCTTCACAACCCGAATCACACGAATCGCGACCATCATACCAAATGGCCCACAAGGACAAGCACAAAGTGCCCATCTAATCGTCAATCGTTCATCTGGAATCAGAAGTAATTAAAAGGAAAGTTTAGTACATGCTGCAACAGAGAAAAAAAAACAAGGTTCCGGTCACGTCGGCATTGCATTGCGTTGTGTCAATGTGCCTTGCGCATTGATCAACTTTTTTCCTCCCGCCCATGTGTTGCACGTGCAAACGTCAGTTCTACGGACGCACATTGACGCAATGAAATAATGTGTTCATATTGACTAGTTCATATTACAGCTGTTTGCAAATCTAATTTGCAAACAGCTGTAATCCTAGACTTATGAGTTGTCTTCCGACGGAAAGGTACGAAAAACTGTTCTGCCAACTCCACATTACAGGGATGGAATTTCAGGGAAAGACGACGTGGACGTCAATTGAAAACAGAACTCCTTGCTATGGATACAGCCAAACGAACCATGAAATCGAGTCCAACCACGAAAACACGTCATATTCGTATGAGACCTCGGCTCGCTTGGGCCGATCGCCCCCTCCTCGTCACATCACGAGCCTGAGTCCCTCTCCTTAACCCGCTTCCTCGACCTCTTTGGCATCCCCGCATACCATTCTGGAATCTCGTGTGCCCGCGGCACCGCACGCTTCCTCATCTCCCTAATCTCTCTCTCCTCTTTTTCTGCCTCCACTCGCCGCTGCTCCTCCTTCAGCCTCTCCGTCTCCTCCTCTTTCCGCCTCACCATATCTTCAAATCTTTCCCGCTCCTTGGCACGTTGCTCCGTCCAGAAATGAAACGGCTCGACCACGACCGGCGCGTGCGCGGGCAATGGTACAGACGCGGGCATACTCGGAACGGAGGCGTGCCCGTGGAATGGAATCGGCACAGCTTGGTGCGACGACTTCCCGGGCTCGCTCGACGCCAACTTCGCTGTGTCTTCCATCCTCCGCGCCTCCAACCTCGCGTCCACCCGAAACGTAAACGCAACTGGCTTCGTCAGCTGTGGCGCATGTGGCACCAGTAACGCGGAACTCTATAAAGCAAAGTATAGTTTAGTATAATTAACTTTTATATAAGAGTCGAGTAAAGAGAGAGTAAAAAGAAGCAAAGAGAATAAGGCACAGATCAATAGACCGGCCCAGGCGAACCGCGCGTCAAAACAGCCAACGCGATTTGGGAGTCGATGGTTCCGTTAACGGGGATAGGGATAGGGAAGAAGAAAACCTTGTCGTACCTGCGTCTTTTCTCCGAAGGGTAGATCAACTTCGGACGAAATCGGGGAGACCGGTCCGAACTGCTCCCGCGCACCGTCATCTATCGCATCAACATCATCTTGGAGGTGCTCGTTACGATCATGGTGGCGCCAGGGTGGGGATGAGGGTCGTGCTGCTCTCGCTTCATTATTGTCAGCCTTCTCCTGTCTCCTTCTCTTCTCTCGTCGTTGGCGCCAACTTGCCGAGAACCTAGATCCAACGGTTGATGTGGATGTGGATGCTGACGGATACCGGGAAACCCTCGTGGTCTTGCTGTATTTAGATCCTTCTTCGCCTTCTTCACGCGCACGCTTGTTCCTTCCCACCAAAAATTTATCCCCACTCGTCTCAACAACGGGTCCGTGTACCTGACGCGAAGCTCCATCCACCAGATACGGAAACCGATGCAGTGTCGGTCCCTTGCACTGAAAAGCACCAGAACCAGAAGAGGAATCGAGTTTGGGCCTATACTTGGTCCGTGCACTCGGCAACATTGACCTGTTGTGGTCCCTGTCCTTGTTCTTGTCGGCGGAAGAAGAACAAGGGCCTAGATCTTGCCGCTGCCGCGTAGCGCGACGCGTTTCATCCCGTGATACTGGTTCACCCTCGTGGTCTTGGCTGGTCTTCGTCTTCTCCGTCTTCTCCTTCTCCTCCACACGGGGATACCCTTGGGAAACTGCCTCTTTCGAGGATCCGCGCAGGCATTCAGCCTCCGCCTCAACCTCGTCCGACGCAGGAGGCATCGTTTTACCCTTTTTGCGTGCACGAGCATGACACCCTTCTTCCTGTGGTAGATCGGCGTCTTGGGTGGTGATGAAGCGCTTCTTGGCTGGCCGCATGGGTGACATGGCATGCTGTCTGCCATCCTGTACAACAGCTCCAGAATATGCGGGGAAAATGGGCCCGGCTAGGACATTGGGCGGTGATGGTGACGGTGAATTCTTCTGCGGAGAAATTTCTGATAGTCGGAGTGGCTCGCGTCGGGCGCTCGGAGTATGTTTATCGTTAACGTCGTGTTGGCGTGCGAGCGAGGAGGGAACCTGTGGGAGAGGAGCAGCATTGGCTGGGGGCTGTGTCTGAGTCGGGACTACGTTTGCGCCCTCCACCTTCAGTGTCACAACAGCTGGCTTGGCAATAGAAGCTGGTTCTTCCGTACACGTCGCAATTTGTTCGGGCAAAGCCTGTTTGCCAAGTCTAAGTTGAGCGAAGGGAAAGTTGGGGTTTGGTTTCGCGTAGGTTGCAACAAGGTTTAACCGCCAATCGCCAATCACGTCAACATCGCATTTCCAGAGAGAAAAAGGCACCAAAATAAAATAAAAGCAGGAAGGCGTACGCGCAAGGCACCACAACACCGCATATATCAGCACCGGTGACCATAAATTGAAACGCGCACTATCAACAAGACGTACCCGATCGAAGATATCAATTTTTGACTAAATGACATGAGGCGTCCAGCCACCCCACCGGGGTCGGTGTGCGTAATAATCATCTGGGCTTTTCTGAGTTTGGTGTCGATATCGCCACTGCTTGTGCACGCGGGCGGAACTAGAAGTTCCTCCTCGGAATCAATGTGAAGCGACTGGGGGGATGTAGGTTTAGGAACTACGGAAAGAGGTGGTTGATCTGCTTCCAGAACACGGGAAGCTTTACTCTTGGTGATGATCTTACTAGGCACGTGTCTTGTCGGCAACACGGGACGACGCTGCTTGGTGATTCCTGCGGGGTGGACCGGACCATTCTTTGGAGATAATGTAATGAGTACATAGAAGCTGACTGTACAGGTTGTAAGTGCTGACTCACAGGGGTCGGGTTCGTCCTCGGATTTCGCCTGGACTTTGGCTTGGGGCGAGGTTTAGGTTCGGCAACGTTGGTCGCGTCAGCGGGGTAGCCATTGTAATCAGCGGGGTTCGAGACCATATCCTTATCGGACGACGTTTCCACATGGTCTTTCGGCTGGGGAAGCGAGTCCAGAGGGTGTTTCTCCTGGGACGCGAGTGGACTACCGGGCGTGCTAGTGATGATATGCGAGGGACTCTGGGGTTTGACAGGGTAAACTTTCTGTTCAGGGTGATGCTGCGCGACATGCGAGGGCCCTGACACTAGCTCCATTTCTTGCTCTAGCTTGGCTACGGGCTGAGGCGGCGCCACATTGGGCTGACTGAGCTGCTCCACCTCCATGCGGAGCTGTTTGAGGCACTCCTCCGCGGGGCCGAAAGGACGAATTAGCTGCCGACACACAGAGTGGGCGGGGCTGGGACGAGTGCGTGATGGTGGCTGTTTGCGTTTGCCGGGACTGGTGTCATGTCCGAGGGCGAGCGGGGTTTGGATGTCGAAGGGCCTAGTTGATGGGGGTACCGCTCGGGTGGGCGTACGTGTGGGGCGTGGGGTGAGGTCTGCGAGTGTAAGGGGCGGTGCACGGAGGTGCTTGGGCGCGGCGGGCGGGAAGGTGAGGTCGTCGTCATCTTCGACGACGTCGGCGGCGCGAAGGAAGTCGAAGCTGTCTGTAAGGAGAAAGTCTGTTGAAGGAGAGGAAAGCTGAAACGAGACACTCGCGTCTGAGAGGTCTGGAAGGTGATCGAGCGTGATGTCGGTGAGCATGTCCTCTGAATCTGCCATGGTTTGGTTGGACGAACAGCGTGGGAATAACATGAACGCGTCTCAATCACGTGATCAAAGGCATCTTTCCCACCACCCCACCTTTCCCCACTTCCCCATTCACCGTCCCGGGTGTGTCAACAGCTTCTATCGATACTAGGTTGTGCGACATCACCGCAGTTATCTAGCTATCTCGACGTACAGGCCCTTGGCCCTGGTAGAAGTTCCGAACCCCCCGCCCCCCTCAAAGCGACGGATAGATAACTTGCATGATGCACGCACTAGCCAAGATGAATATGAATTACCCACACGCCCTCTCCATGAGGCCGTGATCTCCCCGGGACAACGTTGAGCCTTTAACGTGTTCGGACGCTAAAACCACTCCGCTTTAGCCATCCTCCCACTCTCCTCCAGAGAGTAGAAGCGTACGTGAACGAGCCAGTGATTGATAACCATCAGATAAGTCGCTCTCCTTCCCATTCCCAGTGTCTTCTTTCTCCGCCTAAAATCGCCCTCGAACCCACTATCCCGTTTTAACACTTTACACGGATTGCATCCGGTAAAGGTCCCTTTGCCAAGGCCAACTCTTAGCAAGATCGAATGCGTTTCTGGCATCATTTCTTCCCTTCTAAAATCGTCAGCTTCTCGGAACTTTTGTATATTGCTTTCAGGTACCGAGACTTCTCTGTCTCTCTTTCTTTTTTCCCAACCTTGTGCGTCCGATATGACCGTGCGGTGCACACGCTCCTCTTGCCGGCTGTATCGCGCCCGTCCTACTTACCCTGGCGCATTATCCGCGTCAGAAATGAATAAACCAGTCCGCACTCTCCTTCTGGTCCCCTTCCCCAAGACCTCGCGTTTTATCGCTGTTGAAACTTGACAATCGACGGTCCGACGGACAACGGACGGCCCCCCGGAAGTGCTGGGTTCGCGTGAGATCGCCGCACGGTGCGAAACACGGTCACATCCCTGCCTTTCCTCAGACATACAGTGTAATTATAATTCGTGGTTTGTCGAACATCAGTCTTTTTGCAAATGGATGAATGTTGTTGACTCCGAGTCCGAGGCAATCACACACACATGCGTGCACACGTTCCGAAAGGTGTTGCGATTATCGTTCTCTCACTCCCTGCGACCCTTTGTTTCGTTCTTTCTCTGATTTCCGAATTGAACACAGGTCAGCGAAATGCCAAGGTGTGACACGGCGTGCCGTAGTTGTTTCCGTTCCAAGTCAGCAATTTTTTTTCTTCATTTACCACTGAAAATACCCAACGAACGGAAAAGGGGGAAAGGGAAGGGAAAGGGGCGCCTGGGGATCGCCGAACAAACACGCACAACACGGAGCTGCTCGGGAGAACCAGCCGTTCCACGACACATACACATAATGACTTTCAGGGCCAACGCTTGCAACCCTTGACTCTTGTACGTCCCGCGTCCCGTATGTCCGTACGGAGTGGAGAAGGCTCCTGTGTGGGGTGCAGGGATCGCTCCGATCATATTTCACGTCGACGTCACAATCACCCAGTGAGTGGTTGTGGTTGTAGAAGTTCTTCTCGAGAACGCGGCGCGGCGTTCGTGCACATGCAACGCGGGGATCGCTCTCTTTCCTCGTTTCGCTTTTGTTCCTCCGTCCCGTTCATCCGTTCATGACGTCTGAAGCGCTTTCGGCGTAAAAACGCATCGATCAAGATCGATCTGCAGGGGTGGGGGATGTCACAAAGAAAAAGAAAGGAAAAGGGAACGTCCCGCGTGTTTTCTCGCTTTCTTTTTCTTCAATCGCTTGTGTTTCCGGGTCTGTTATCGAGGCCTACCCTTCCCCTGAGTTCCGTTCGGCCCTCGGAGGAGCAAGCGAAAGTCCCTTTCCACGGAATCGATACGATCGCGCGGTCGTCGTGCACCCCATCCGCTCGTATCATCTCCGTCTCGCTCTCGACTGTCCCCCTTTGTTCCCTGGTCGTGGGTCTTCTGGGAAACAAAAAGACGAATTACGGAACGCGAAAAACGCGGTCGGTCAATGTTATCGTCGTGTCCTGTCATATCGTATCGGCGCGTGACAACAGCGTTTTCCCAACTTCTTCCTTCTATGACGTCGTTCAGTTAGCTGTTCAATATCGGAGTACAGAAAAACAAAACGCGGAGAGTGCGGAGGCCCGAGAGCAAAGGAGCGAGCCTGGGCGATCCCGGATTCGAGTACAGGTTCGGATTCGATGGGTGTGGATGTTGGAAATTACTCGAGTGAATGATGTTGCGGAGAGACATTCGGCGGCCGATACGATATGACATATCGTGATGACCCTGGAATCAAGCCCTCAGCAGGGAAGAAGAGGGCGGTCTCGAGCAGTACGTACGATCACGTCGCCCCCCACAGCGTCCCGTCTGGACTCGTCCAGACTCGAGAAACCAGTGGTGGAGAGAAACAAAGGAAGATCAACTTGAAGGGAGGGCGATGTTTTCAAAAAAAGCCAAATTAAATAACACCGTCGTTCTTCTCGTCGAGCCCCACCTTCTGATAGGTGACGATGATGACGATGACAACAAATGACGCCAGTGGCTTCGAACCATGAACCACAACGCGGTTACGAAATCGTCTCACTTGAATCTGTGGAGCCAACTCGCACCCGAACACAAACATGGATGATACATGTTATATGAACGTTCTGAACATCGGGCATGTGGTTCGAATCCATCGCGTTATCAACGTGCGGTTCGTCATGTCTGTAATCAGTTCTATCGCCGATAACACGGTTATGATCAGTCTTGCGGCATCGTGGCAGTTCGAGTACGATCGAGTGACTCCTTGTCGCTCGATAATCCGCTACTCAGCGAGTCGCATCGGTCCGACTGTCCGGCTTCGATGGGGGATAGAAGACCGAGAGGGGGGGCACGAGGAAAGATCAGAGAGAGAAGTAGACAACGATACAAAGAGACGAGTATGGGAAGGCAACAGTGGCAAGGGCAAGTGCAGCATGTACGTGTACTGGCAAGCATGTGAGAGCAGAACGATGCAGATGCAGATGGGAAGATCGTGACGATAATGACGACGTACGCGAGCCAGTGATTAGTCGATTAGCTGATGATGTCGAACCCTATGATAAACACTTGTACAATGATGTCCTGATGGCTGATGGCAGCGCCGCCGCCGCCGCATCAGATCGATCCGAGGAAGAAGGGAATGTGAATCTGGAGAAGGAGGGGGGAGGAGGGAAAGGAGTGGAAAAAACAAAGGGGCCCATGAGGGGTGGCCCGGGAGAACGAACATCACCCGGCCTCCGCGTGCGATCCCGGTCCCTTCGCTTTGCGTTCGCCGTTCTCCCGTCGTCCCTTTTGCTTTTTACTCGTATGCCTCAACCGATTCTTCTCCCGTAACCTGAGGCTGTTGCTTCTTTGTGAACCTTGTTTCGTAGAAGCTCATTGGGTTGGTCTTCTCATCATCAGCACATTGATCACCTATCAATGATCGTGTGCATGATGGCATGATCGGTGGCGGCAGGTGGAAGGTCGATTCGAAAAAGCCAAAGGAAGACGAAAACCCCTTGAGCCCAGTGAACCCGAGCCTGAACCTCAGGATCAAGGTCTCCCCACCGAGTTGCACCTGCTCGGCGGCCAAACATGTCGTCATCTTCACGTACCTGGTTAATTTGGTAAACCTACACCCGCATGCACACGCACACGGGTCGGTCAGTTCGCAAAAATCAAATCGATGAAGGTTCTCCCCACACAAGCGCGTGTACCCCGTCAACACGAGGCGGAGGGAAAACAAAGAAACAGAGAAAGAGAGAGAGAGAGAGAGAAAGGGGAGCGATGAGATCGGACAGATATTCGATCAGAAATAACCGTCAGATACAGGCCGAAGACTGAAAAAACAACAACACCGATTCGATCCGAACCTCTCTATACAAAGACACACTTTTCTCCCCCCTTCCACATACATATCCTCGAACGTGCGTCAACGGGAAGCCCAGAGTGAGAAGCAGGGAATGGGGAAACAGGGGGATGGACACTGCCAGGGCGCAGACGTGACCGTCAACGTGGCCCCTCCGAAGCCAAAACATGACTGGTCACATGCGTTCCAAAGGATCCGTGTCTGCCTCACTGACAAATACCTGAACCTTCCTCAGCGCCTGCTTTTCCTGTTCGGTCAACCCCGGCCCTGAAAATGATGGTGACCGTCCATGTGCTAGTCCCAAATTCGACGTCGTCTGTGGGACAGCCTCGTCAAGGGATAATGAGGGGTCGTCTCCATTTGCAAATTCAGTGAGCGTAGAGCTCAGTTTGGAAGCCAAAATGGGCAGGTAGCCGCGTTCGGTATTCGTGTGGCCACCTGCTCATGGGAAGCCCATCATATATTGCCGGTACCGCGCAAATGACAACGTTAGCATGTGCGCCACAGAAGGCAAGCGACAAAAAGCGGGGTGGGGAGGAAAGGGTCGAAGGCAAGGTCCGAATGCCAAGAAGAAGAGGAGATAGACTCACAAAGGACAACGTATCTCCCCGCTGCGACCGCCGCCAAGACATCGTGCTGCATCATGGAACATGGACGAGTCAATAATCACGATAATCTCGTCGACATGAAGTGGAAAGGGAGCCCCAAATGCAATGATATACCGAAACCGTCGGGGCCACATACGAGAAGCGATGGGACAACACAGGATATTGCGAAAAAAGGACGTACGTGTGTCATTTCACCAGTGAAATAAACGTCCGCATCGACGCCATTAAGAACCGAGGCACCTGACCCCGCACAGATCGCAACCGTTTGCACCTTGCGCCGCACCAAGGGGCGTCCGACATCGACTTCGTACCGAATAGGGAAAGAGACATGCAGACCGAGGACAGCGGGAAGGAACAGGAGCAATGCCACACGCATGACGCAGATCGTCGTCCGGAATCAAAGAGTGGCACCACACACGCGCACAAGGTACGCAACAACCGGTCAATTCGAGTTCCATTGTACAAGCACGTCATTGAAACATGTTTTAAAAGGAACCAAGTTTGCCAGGGCTTACCATGCCGGAGGCGGAGATGCTTCTTGATCCTCCCGACGAGCTCCTCGATCGAGAGCGGATCTGGGAGCGTGAGCAGCCTGCCAAGTCCGCCCTCCTCGTTGCCCTTGGGTTCTCCTAGAAGCGAGACGTTCACGGAATCTGGAAGCGCGTTGGTGCTGCTGGCGTCTTCGAGAGTTCCGGCGCAGCGCGCGAGCCAGTCGTTGATACCGTCATGCACGTTGTCGAGCGCGGTGTGTGGTGAGTAGACGGAGACGCCCGCTGCTGCAAGTTTCAGTAGAGAGGCTTGCAGCGGGTTGGAGAGCGTCAGCGACGAGAGGTGTTTGAAGATAGTCGGGTGGTACGATACGACGAGTGCCACCGAGGGCTCGAGAGCCTCTTGCAGGACAGCGGAGGTCAGGCTGGACAGACGAGATAATCATGAGCAGATTCTCGGACATCCAGTCTCATCCTTACTCGATCGTTAAGAGAACCCTGTTAGCGTTTGGCCGCTGAACGGGAGACTCTGAATGGTTGGGTTGTGTTCGATGATGGGCCCAGATCAGAAAAAAAAGAAGTGTACCCAGCAAAAGCCCCACCTGTTACAAGTGTCGGCGTTGGAACGATACATCATATTAACGATGTCTAAAATGACCTACATTGTCCCACTTTTCTGCGAGTCGGAGTGGTGCGACACGTTCCATTGCCCTGAGAGCATACCTCACCACTAGTTGAGACTGTGCCATTGTGGTAGTTCGAGCCGAAGCAAAGTCAATGTCACGTGATCATCACAAAAAATGCAATAACTATGATATGCTCTGACGTGGTAAAATCAGGTGTTATCAGAGTAGTTAGCTTCATTCAGGTCTGTCATATTCAAGTGCATATTGTCATTCCATCTGATAAAGCTCTCTTTCTGCTCAGACTGTTTATCTCTCACTGTATATGTTGTATTTTACCCACTCTGAGACCTATTCTCCCAATTCTGACAATGACTGATATTTGATCTATAGAAGTTATACAACTCCTATGTGCGCAGCCGAGGGGATGTAGATCCAAATAGGATCTTCCAAGAGGAATGAAAGGGAAGACTCTAGTAGGAAACTTACTAGGAAAGTAGAATAGCTTGCTA
>JBBPOS010000072.1:0-81943 GCA_038091575.1 Leccinum subgranulosum | reverse complement strand
CTTGTTCGTGCAGTTCTTGGGGGGCCGTGAGCAGGGCGGACGAGGACGAGGACGGGCCCACGCACCTTGACCTCCGGGTGGTCGGGGGCGACGCCGTAGCGGACGAGTCCGTGCGGCGCCCAGAGACGGTCGAATACGTGAATTCTGAGCGGCGGCGAGGACGAGTCAGCGCGGGGCACGCGCGACAGCAGGCGCGAGGCGACGTAGAACGCAGACGGCCCACCGCCGACGATGGCGAGTTTGACCAGTCGGGGCGTCATTCGCGACTTGGACAGATGCAGGCAACCCTTAGTGCCGCCGCACTCAAACGTACGTCCCGGCCCACCACTTTCACACTTACGCGCTCATTTCAACCACAACAAGCCTTCATCAGGGCCTTGACTTGTCTCTCCAGATACGGCGATGACCTCGTCCTACACGCCGACGCTCAACACGTTACACTGAGCGCGACAAACTCGTCGCTCTCCGCATATTGTCGCTTTAGGTATGGGAGGATGTACTTTTCTAGGTATCGCATGGGCGGGGGTGTCAACGGGGCTGGCCCGTTGAATGGTAGCCCCAGTGTACCTCAGGATGTCAAAGGACAACTCCTGGTGAAGGTGCGTCTCGCGTGCTCCTGGATTCGTGTATGTATGCATCGATACTGTGCTCGCAGACACTGTTGTCGATATTCAAGCACAGAACTATCGAAAAAACAGTTGAACGATGCGAACTGGTCATCATAGAAGGCCCTTCCGACGATCAGCCCCAAGAAGACGAGGACACGCTGGAAAGCAGGCTCATAGTGCGCCTACACTGCAAACACGGTGAGCTCCGCTTTCTGTCATCATTAGAGTGCAGCCTGTCATAGGTTATACTAGGCATCGTAAAAACCCATCGTCTACCTCTCCTTATTCCAACTTCCCTCCTCTCGCCTGGCGTCCCAGATTCTGAGAATGAATCGCGCCTCACAATCGGCCCAAGAGCTATCAGAGACATTACCGAGCACTTCCCTAGCGGCCGTGGAACTAAAAGCGACCCTCAGCTTGTGTGGACCTTCGGAAACACAGACGTCGATGTGAAGAGTCTCGAGTCATCTATAGATACGAAAGGTTTGTGCCGTCAATGTGGTTGAGTGCCAGTATCCGAAAATTGTCCCCAGGCAGAGCGCAGTTGGCCACGGAACTCACCATTAGTGTCGACGAGTTCGATGTGTACGAAATAGCCGACCCACCTATCACTATTGCCTTTCATCTACGAGAGTTCAACGTACGTTTGCTCCCCCTGTTTCGTGGTTCAAACTAATTTAGGCGTTCATGTGAAGGCAACAATCACGTACGCTGAATCCATGGCTGCGGCATTAGAGCTCCGGTTTACAGACCCTGCTGCGCCACTCTTTATTGACGTCGAAGGCGATGAATCCGACGGTCTTTTTGTAATATCTACGTCTCAGTTACAGGGAACATCATCCAATGCGAACGCGAACACACGAGACTCCTCTACGCCCAAACCACATCAGCCGAGTGGACAGAAAAGGCCACATCCGGACAATGATGGTCAGCAATCTTCTAATGCGTCAGGTTCAGGCAGGAGAAGTGAAACACCACGCGTGGAGAAGGTCAAAAGAACAATGAAAGCGGTACAAAGGACCGAGGTTCCTGCGAGGACAAGTGTAAGCAGAGAAAACTCAAGATTGATAAAAGATGAGGATATGATGCCGCCGCCATCGTTCATCCCCAATCCTAATAGGACACAACGGAGTCAGTCTGTTGCTTTCCATGCCTCGCAGAGTGGAGATTTCGGGCCTGCGGATCAGTTCAGTTTCGACGGAGTCGGCGATGAACCAGGTCCCATCGACGGAAACATTGGAGATGGTGACACCGGAGGGTTCGGAAACTCTATTCCTTCTCGTTCACGCGCACCTCTCTTCTATCCGCAGTCATCACAAATTGTTCCGTCTCCAGTGTCGCTGACAGGCGAGGGACCCCTGCAGACTCAACGTGCCCAGACCCCACTCTTCTTCCCAATGTCACAGCTCTCCCAACAAGACGAGCAAGCGATTAGGGGGTCTGGATTGGGCGTGGAATTCATGAATGAAGAGGAATTGGAAGCCATGCTAGAGGGTGAGGGTGAGGAGTTTGAGTTTGACGTTGCGAAAACCGTAGAGTCCGGCACCGGTTTGTCGAATGACGGGGAAGATGGCGGAGAGAGTTTGGACCTTTTCGAGGATGAATTTGGGCCTACACAAGACAGAGACAAGGATAGTAGGAAGGTAAGCTAGCTCACCCCTGGTGATTTGTGGTTCGTGTTTAAGACGGATTTCCAGGCATTTCAGCCGTTGTTTGATGATTGAGATCAATTCTAATGGGTAGGTCTTGTCGTCGTTCTTTTTGCTACTTATCTGTGGTACGTATGCGAGAGACGCATGCCAATGGCATTCAGTGTAAACGTAAAAATGAAGGGCAGAGCGAGCAGATCAGGCAGAGCAGAAAAAGCATATAAACTCTATGTCAATCTGTGATCCTTCCCAGAGCAGACCGATCAGACCGAGCAAAAAAATTCAACTGCCTCTTTCCCATTCTATGCCAATCTGTGATCCTTCCCGGCCAACTCCTTCCCATTCTGGGGTGGGTCGCGGGGAAAGCGTGGTCTTGGAGAAGCACGCCAAAGATAAATAAGTTACTACTTGTTCTACGGTGGGACTCGTACAAGGACTCGTAACGGTCAGCCTATCAAATCGTTCACTTCCTACCATGTCTGTGGTCACTCCTATGCCTATCGGAGAAAGGTTCGCTCCCAGACAAGCACAAGCTTTGACGACTCGGGAGCACGAGCTGCGCGCGGCCTCGGATCCTCTCCTCTCAGAAAACATATGCTTGACAGTTATCCAGTTCTCCCTCAGGGTGAATCTGGTGGATACGATACTTTACCTCTCTCTGCAAAGAGACAGAAGGTGTTGAAGACGTCATCACGAGGATAATTTTTTTACGGGCAGGGTAGACATTGCCTTAGCGTATACGCAATAAGTATCTTGCCATTGTCGAGTCTATCAGGCCATATATAGCCTAGGAACGGATTAAGCCCCATACGTGCAATTCCACACATATTTTTGTGCATGATACTTACTGCCAATATCATACGTGATGCCATTCAGTGACCAAATGACTACATTACTTCATTGTGCTCATGTAGTATAATTTCGGGAGTGGTGAAGCTTGCAGAGCAAACATCTGTTTCTTGGGATAGACAATCTGATTTTATACTCCGATCCAATTGCAAACGCCGGACCAGATCAACTAGTAACATCACTCAGATCTGTCCTTTAACTACTCATTGACAACGTCTAACATACTACAGTGGTACATAGTACTATACGACTGGTAGTAATTAATATTGCCAATATCCGCCATGGCCATGACGGCCCCGTGGCCCACCAAAGTTGTCCGACAATGCAATCTATCACTCCACACGAAAGAACTCTGAGTAGTCAGCAAGGCACCCGGCACTGGGTGAAGAGACTTACCAGGTGCACACAACTGCAAGATGCAGCGTGGACAAGTCTCATACTTACATGTCAGACTTGGAGTGGAGTACTCACCGGTGGTGGGAAGGAAGAGCGAAGAATGGAGAGGAAAAGAGGGACGGGGTAGATACTTATACTATACTTACTGTAACATTACGGAACAAACAAAGAAAAATAGGTTTGACAGTGGCTGATACAGTGTCTGGTGTCCTGCATGACTCATATTTTAACTAGCCGACAAAAGTGGACGTGCACCATAGGACTAAGTCACTCGGACTTACCCATCTACTGCCATCCTCCCTCGTTGCATCAAGCATGGTGTGGGACGACCACCGCGTGCTCTCATTCCACGAAAGCGCACGACGGTCGCTGCACATCGTCGGCGAGAGCACGGTAACCCGCAGGTACTTCCCACGCTACCCGCACCCTCACCCGCGGGAGCGGGTACAGGTTTTCATGCGGGTACGCCATCAAAGACCGTAGACAAACCCGCGGGTATCGACCGTCCGGTCATCCGGTGAGTGTTTTCTTCTTCTTTTTCTCTGGTGTTTTCCTCTTTCTTTTTGCGCGCCAACAACAACGACGCAGCCACCACGACCGCGACCGCGACGCGAGTCACGCAACCACGATGCGACCACGCAACCGCCCTCCTCGCCCTCAAGGACAACGATGCGACGCGAAAACGGCGACAACAACGCGACGGTGATGACGACGCGTCGTCGTCGCCGTTGTCGCCCTTGCCTTCCGCCCCACCCTCCCTGTCCTCAACGACAACGACGCGGCGATGGCGACGACGACCACATCACGACGACGAACGACGCGACGTGTCTCCCTCTCCCTCTCCCTCTCCCTCTCCCTCTCTCCCACGACGACCCCGGCGAGAACGACTGCGCACCTCCCGACGCCTCCATGGTTGAGGACCGTGGGGATATACATAGCTAGTGATAATGTCTATTGGGAGGATTTGCATCTGATTCTACTCAACGACCCAAACAATCCGGGCCAGATCACCGGTGTATAGGGGCACGTGTGTAATCCGTGACTATGCTGAACAAGCCATGTCGATATCATCTAATGGACATACCTTTTTGTCTCACTATTATTTCTATCGGCAACACAGATAGGTTATGGTAGTTCTCCGACATGGGTTGGTAAGAGTCTGTGCTAAAACAAAACTATGGCAGGTTCTGGGGCATGTGTGTAATCCGTGACTGCTGAACAGGCTATATTAATATCTTCCAATGGACACACCATTTGTTTCATTGTTATTTTCATTGGTAACGCAGGTTGAATTATGGTGGTTCTCCGACTTGGGTTGGTAAGAATCTGCGCTAAAACAAGATTACCACAGATTCGGTACAAATATCTCCTTATTGTTGATTCTGATATGGTCTGCTATACCAAGATCAACTGATATAGTTTGCTATCTATTTGGCATTATTTGGGGACTACCCCCGGGCCAAGCAACCCTTTAATAGTCCTCGTGATGTAGAACTACTATGTCGACAGACCTCAGCAAGCTCACCGTTCCACAGCTCAAAGCCTTGTGCAAAGAACGTCGGATCGCAGGTTATTCAAAGCTAAACAAGTCTGCGCTCTTGCAGAAGCTTGCGGGCGTCGGACAACAGAATGCGTCGTCGACAACGGAACCAACCACCGACGCACCAACCACTCCTCAGCAAGATGTCCAACGGAACGCGACTGAAACAACAAGAACTCCTTCCATCGCAAAGGTGCCTACACAACTTCCCGAGTCGTCGCAGGACCGAACCGCGACATCGAGCACTCAGAAAACCTATGGCACGAAAAGAAACACGCATATAGACATCTCTGCCCCTGCAAAACGGATCAGGACATCAATTAGTAGTAACGCGCCTCACGCATGCCCAGTTCAGACGACTTCTACATCCCAGCAAGTGCTGCCAGTCAGAGATGCTTCAGTGTTCAGAACTCCCGAGCTGCCTGCGCACCGACAGAACTCGTCGTCGGAAACGGAACCAACCACAAAGGTACCCACACGGCTTCCCGAGACACCACAGGACTCAAGCGCGACGCGTCGAACACCATCCACCGTGTTTTCCACTCCCCAGCAAGATGTCCAACGGAACGTCGTTGGTACCACTGGATCAACAAGAACTCAGGTGGCTACACAACTTCCTGAGTTGCCACAGGACCGAACCGTGGCGTCGAGCACTCAGAAGACCCATGGCGCGAAAAGAAACACGCATATAGACATCTCTGCCCCTGCAAAACGGATACGGACATCTACATCAACTAGTAACGCGGCTCACGCACACCCAGTGCCGATCAGAGATGCTTCAGTGTTCAAAGCTCCCGAGCTGTCTGCGCACCGACAGAACTCGTCGTCGGCAACGGAACCAACTACAAAGGTCACACGGGTTCCCGAGACACCACAGGACTCGAGCGCGACGCGTCGAACACCGTCACGGTCCACTGCGCTTTCCACTCCCCAGCAAGATGTCCAACGAAACGTGGTTGGTACCACTGGATCAACAAGAGCTCTTTCCATCGCAAAGGTGTCCACACAACCTCCTGAGTTGCCGCAGGACCGAACCGCGACGTTGAACACTCAGAAAACCCATGGCGCGAAAAGAAACACGCATATAGACGTCTCTGCCCCTGCAAAACGGATCAGGACATCAACTAGTAATGCGGCTCACGCACGCCCAATTTCGACCACCTCTACATTCCAGCAAGCACTGCCGATCAGAGATTCTCTAGTGTTCAAAGCTCCCGAGCTGCCTGCGCAGCGTAAAGTGTCGTCGCTCCAGGCCACTGCCTCCACTGTCACAAAGCAGCCTTCAGCTAGCACGATCAAACGCGACCCTGGGCGGTTCAAGCCATTAGTGGTTGCGAGACCCAAACCTGTGGAATCCGGCAATGTGATCAAAGAACGCTCGCAGACATCTATAACTTCAAGAGGAGCCGATTCTTCCCTTGCTTCCATCCCTCCTGCAAAGCCTCTTCCTCTTCTCTCTCAGATTTCTTTCCCGCCAAAGGCGTCTGAGCGGAAGTGGGTAAACCGATGGGCTATCATACTGAGCGCACTTTCGCCCACAGACAGACAGACATGCGGGTTTGTATCGAGAATGTTCCGGTACGCAGGTACGGAAATACCTTTCTGAACCAATGCTTCTGCTCCACTCGTTCGTGGTAGTTTACATGTCCGCGGTGCATATATTGTCAAGAGACTACCCTGGCCGTCGATTAGATTCCATCCTCGAACAATACTCGCGAAATATGACCAACTTTTGGCCGTATCTTCGATATCGCAGAGCCGAAGTCTTCGAACGACGTCTGGCCTTCAAGCTGTCGTTCCTTGGCCAATACGCTGATTCGATTGGATACCATCCGTTGTCCCAACGTCTTTGGATTAGCCCCGACGACGAAAAGCAGGTCGAGGTTGCTCTCCGGTTCGTTTCGAGATCGATTGGTTTCAGATTGCACCCTGCAACTTCGGGCCCATCTGAACCGCTATAATAGATTCGTTCTCACCCGCATGTGGTTCGCCACCTCGATCGGTGCGTACGGCCACGACGCAGCGACGTGGTCGAGATGCGTCGTCCAAGACGTTCGGGAGGTCGTCCGAGGCGATATCTGGCACGTCGTCGCGCAGGACGACAGCACCGGCGTGTCTTGCAATTTTTACGTGCTCGAAGCGACGTGCGAAGTCGTGGGTCGACCCGGAGCCTCCTCGTCGTCGTCACAAGGGGACAAGAACACGCTCGAGCACCATCTGCGAGCGGACTGGACGGCATGGATCTCCGAGCGATCGCGCAGTGCGTTGACGTCACCGGACTTGACAAGACCGCGCTCGATTCTCGAATGCGTGACTTGGTCCAACACGGAAGACTACCATCGAGGGATCAGCAAGGCGTGGTTGAGCCGCATTGAAGATCAATGCAAGGGACAGAACGCGGACAGCATTGCCGAGACGTGCGTTGCTCAGAGATATGTTCTGGCTTGCGTCGTGGCGAACGGGTGGGTGTTCTTGTTATGTTCGCCCGATTAACGCCGTTAATTATCGTCGCTGATGATCGTTGACAGCATAAGTGGGCAGTGGATGTCCACGAGCACCATGGCACAAGAGTTTGCGGGGTTGCCTGCCAAAAACGACATCCTTGGAGGTAGAACCGTAGGACGGTTCATGGATACGGTGAACATGTACCTTGCAGCGTACGCGAACGTTCTTACAATGTCTTGTCCGTGCGCTCGTGACACTGATTTGTACAGTCACCATCACATTGAAAGTGTTCATTTCACGACTTGCAAGGGTGAAGCACTGCATGCGGCGGTAGCTGTTGTGCAGACGCCAGGGCGAGAGTATTATGTCCTGAGAGACAATGGAATGCAAGTGGGTTGCGAAGAGGAAGGCATACCGGAGGTTTGGCAACAGATTCTTGGTTGCGACATGCTAGGCAGGGGTTGTTAAGAATTGTAATACAGATAGCATGACACAAATATTCCGTGTTTATCACCTGGCCGAAAGGGTCCTCAAGCTGAGACAACACTATGACTTAACCAGATGTTGGGTAATTCAGCGCAGTGATCGCGCAACGATCCTCGAAAGCAACACGCGGGTTAACAATGGATATTTCTGTCTTAGGGTGATCATGTCGTCGAACTTCCACACACTTCACAATGACGACTCCTGCTGTCAAGGCATTTGCTTCCTATAATCCATAGTCAAGAAGTTCCATGGTGTTTAGTGTGATATGAGAAAAAAGGATCACAGTAACAGACCGCTATCTCCCATGGGTATGATGCGCACATCTGTTGCCGTTCCTGCTCACGTTTACGGTAGGTATCGGAATCCGGGTGCCTACAGGGACATGGAATGACATGAGCTCAGTTCCGGACCATGACAAGGGATGGAAAGTGGTAGAATCCTCCCACAACTCAGTCGTGGTCGGTGGAACATACGATACACACCTTGTCGGCTAGTTCGGACGTGTCCACGGGCGCATCAGGATCGGGTTCACCAAACTTGGCATTTCGGTACGCGTTCTCCCATCGGTAAGAGATCTATGGAGCGAAGGAGAGGCGTTCGGTGTCACGGACGAATGAGCGTGTAAAATATTCAGGCGACGTACGGTGAGCACCAAAGCAGAGAGCGCGGCAAAAAACATGAGTGCGCCAGACACTGGAAAACGGAAGGAGCGTCACGTCCCAGATGTGTACTATCTCGCTAGCTTACCTCCGAAACCGCGTCTATCGGCCGGATTGTAAATCAGTATGACCGGAGCAACACCAAGGGAGGCCAGAGTGTTTACGTACGAATATACTGGGCCCTCGGTCAGGGGGTACAAGTGTGACCCCAAAATACTTCCGACTTGCCCAAATGTGCCAGCCAGAGGTATGCCCGCCGCACGCTTCGTTTCCGAACCCAGATTATGCGTGACTACAATAATAGGGATGATGATCAATCAGCAATATTCTCTCGTACCCCATGTGGAGCGTTGAATTAGGATAAAATAACTCACACCACGCGAGAGTGAGACCGAGACTGGCATAAGTGCCTGCAGCAGCACAAAATGTGGCGAGATAGCGCACATGGATGTGTGCATTTGGAACACCAAGAAGAATCCTGTTGGGCTTGGTAAGAGGCTGTTGGAAGACAATTGTGAAGAAACGGACATGTAACCAACCCCTCCTAATACACATCCAGAAATGACCAAGAGTCCACGACTCTGGATTCGATCAGAAGTATATGAGGCAATTACCAATACCAAACTGGCTACCCCATAAGGAGGAACAGTCATGAGCTGCGATAACTCAGGCGCTAGAAATATAACTAGTCAGTCTTTTCTAAGAGAACATAATGATACGAACATACAGTGACCCATCGTTTCAATGATAGTAGGTAAAAAGGCTGACAAAGAGGCGAGTGCGCAGTTCAACCCAAAGTAGATAACGGCGGCAGCGTATACCTAAGATCAAGATCAGCAGTGATATATTGTACACGCAAGAGTAGAACTCGCCCTCCAATCCAAAAAGGCAGCGATAACATGCTCTGAAATCCAGGTCAGTAGATCGAAGGCACTAGAGCGATGGACAAAGTCGTACTTCGGTTCACAACTGCTCCGGTGTCTCCACTCGTCCCCCTACTCATGCGTTCTATTGCCAATTTGCGTTCAGTGTGTGTCAGAAAAGCGGTCGACTCCGGTCGCCCTGGTAGGAGGAACAAGCATAATACCCCAAGAAGCACCGTAGGCACGCCCTATTGGACGTCGGCGAATAAATCACATACAATAAAGAACAGACCTACTTCCACGATAAATAATAGCCTCCAATTTGCCAGGGATATCTTGACATTCTGAATCCCATATGCGAGTAGGCCACCGAAAGCACCAGCAACGGCGGCAAATCCAAACCACAAAGCAATCCGTGTACCGTACTCTGTTTTGGTATAGTAGAATGCTTCGGGGAAAGGTCTCAGAAGGCAAAAATTATCAATGAGAAGACATACAGAGGTATAACACAACTGAAGGCACGAACGCTGCCTCAAAGACGCCAAGACCCAGTCGTGCAATAAGAAGAGTGTTGAAGTCATTGGCGACCGACTATGCACGTCACACGACTATTAAGTCAGATATGCATCCACATGGTAACTGCATACCATCGATGTAGAGCATAAGCCCCATAGAATTGCTGAGCATCCAATCCATGCTCGAGGATTATAATACTTGGAGAGCACGGTCCACGGCACCTGACATAGAATCTGACCAGCGGTATGTAAGCGACCAAGCAATGACTCGGAGGACTATGGCAATGTGCTGGCACTGAGTCACTGACAAATGGTATGAAGAAGATTGCAACCAGCCAATCAAAGAGGACACCGGTAGGGTCCCCTCCGAGCACGTCCTCTGGCAATCCTTGAAGGCGTGCATTGCCCAGGTTCGATCGATCAAGGTCTGGATAGGTGTCATTATTAGTTTGTGATTGGTGGAGTGCGGCACATAAAGAGACTTGCATGCAAAGAGGTAAAGAACGCCAGTGATGGGTAAAATCCTTCGATCGAGTTTGCGCAATAGTCTTGCCTCCGCAGTGATTGGGTCTGAGGGAATTAGCGGGTCATATTCTTCGCTTTCGTGATGGTCGGAAACCTCTGAAGGCAAAATATCTCCGGGACCAGAGCGTTTGGTATCCATTTCTCAGTGGGCAAGTTTGTTAGCTTGCGAATGCAGCACGGATACGGTAGGAATCGAGCGAATTCTGGTGCCTCGATAGATATGGGGTGCTTAGACGGCCAAGCCAGCGACACGGGCGCTATTTTTCCATCAATGGCGCCAGGTTCTGTCATGCGAAGAACGCTCGAAAGGAGCCCGTCGGCCCGGCTGGCCCGTGGGGTCATCCGAGGTCCGAGGAGTCCAGTGACGATGGCTTCGCTGATAAGAAAAAAATGAAACCATCATACGACACCAACCGCTTCGAGGGTTATATAGTACTCCCTCTCTGAGTGTTACAGTTGGAAATTCCCTTGGAAGGGCGGCAGTCGCCGGTCGGGATAGCCTCTGGAGAGCTGAAATTCGCAGGCTCGACCGTCACTGCACCCACTGTTCCCTTCCGAGTCACGCTCGTCCAATACCAGGTCTTGGTACGCGGTCCTAATCCTCGCAGAGGGGCCGACGGGCGCAATATACGAGTCCGACAGCCCAGGCGACTTCTCCCCTGTACCGTGACTGCCAACTCATCTCTGGGCTGCGGACTCCCAGACGTTCCGAGTCCGCTGGAGTTCGAGGGCACATGAAGTTGACTACCATCTCTGACGAGCCTCCTTGTCCTTGTCATTCCTTCGCAGCTATGTATGAGTAACTTCCTATAATCCACAGTCAACAAATTCCGTAGTGTTTAACGTGTGATAAGAAAATGAGTGATTGCAGTGACCGCTATCCCCCATGGGTATAATCATACGCATATCTGTTGCCGTTCCTCCTCACGTTCACGGCAGGTATCGGAATCCGGGTGCCTGGAATGGCATGAGCTCAGTTCCCGATCTAGGCAAGGCAGGCCCACAACTCCGTCGTGGTTGGTGGAATATACGATACACACCTTGTCAGCCAATTCGGACACGTCCACAGGTGCATCGAGATCGGGTTTACCAAACTTGGCATTTCGGTACGCGTTCTCCCATCGGTACGAGATCTAAGGAGCAAAGGAGAGGCGTTTGGTGTCACTACGGACGAATGGGCGTGTAAAAGATTCGAGCGACGTACGGTGAGCACCAAAGCCAACAGCGCGGAAAGAAACATGAGTGCGCCGGACACTGAGGAACGGAAGGAGCGTCACATCTCGGACAATATATCATTCAACTAACTTACCTCTGAAACCCTGTCTATGGGCCAAATTGTAAATCAGTACGACCGCAGTAACACCAACGGAGGCCAGAGTATCTACGTACGAATATGCTGGGCCCTCGGTCAGGGGGTATAAGTGTGACCCCAAAATACTTCCGACTTGTCCGATCGTTCCAAAGAGAGGCAAGCCCGCCGCACGCTTCGTTTCCGAACCCAGGTTATGCACGACTACGAGAATACGGATGATAATAAATCAGCAATGCTCTCATACCCGATGCAAAGCGTTGAATAGGATAGGATAAAATGCATGATGACACGTTTTCGTTACTCACGCCAGGCGAGAATAAGACCGATACCGGCATAAGTGCTTGCAGCAACACAAAATGTGGCAAGATAGCGCACATGGATTTGTGCATGTGGAACACCAAGAAGAATCCTGATGGGCTTGATAAGAGGTGGTAGGGAGACAATTGTAAGGAAACTGACATGTAACCAACCCCTCCTAATACGCATCCAGAAACGATCAAGAGTCCACGACTCTGGATTCGATCAGAAGTATACGAGGCAATTACCAATACCAAACTGGCTACCGCGTAAGGAGGGACAGTCATGAGCTGCGATAACGCAGGCGCTAGAAATACAACTAGTCAGTCTT
Source organism: Leccinum subgranulosum (assembly GCA_038091575.1). Taxonomy (NCBI): domain Eukaryota; kingdom Fungi; phylum Basidiomycota; class Agaricomycetes; order Boletales; family Boletaceae; genus Leccinum; species Leccinum subgranulosum. The sequence goes on along the minus strand of JBBPOS010000072.1, from coordinate 69,468 downwards.
TTCTAAGAGAATATACCAATAAGAACATACAATGGCCCATCGTTTCAATGATCGTAGGTAAAAAGGCCGACAAAGAGCCAAGTGCGCAGTTCAACCCAAAGTAGACAACGGCAGCAGCGTATATCTAAGACCAAGATCAGCAGTGATATATTGTACACGCAAGAGTAGAACTCGCCCTCCAATCCAAAAAGGCAGCGATAACATGCTCTGAAATCCAGGTCAGTAGATCGAAGGCACTAGAGCGATGGACAAAGTCGTACTTCGGTTCACAACTGCTCCGGTGTCTCCACTTGTCCCCCTACTCATGCGTTCTATTGCCAATTTGCGTTCAGCGTGTGTCAGAAAAGCGGTCGACTCCGGTCGCCCTGGTAGGAGGAACAAACACAATACCCCAAGAAGCACCGTAGGCACGCCCTATTGGACGTCGGCGAGTGAGTGAATCCAAATGCAATAGAAAATAGACCTACTTCCACGATAAATAATAGCCTCCAATTTGCCAGGGATATCTTGATATTCTGAATCCCATATGCGAGTAGGCCACCGAAAGCACCAGCAACGGCGGCAAAGCCAAACCACAAACCGATTCGTGTACCGTACTCGGCTTTGGTATAGTATAATGCTTTGGGGAGAGATCTCAGCGGGAAAAATCTGCCAATGGAAATACATACAGAGGTATAATACAACTGCAGGACCGAACGCTGCCTCAAAGACACCAAGACCCAGTCGTGCAATAAGAAGAGTGTTGAAGTCGTTGGCGACCGACTATGCACGTCACACTATTATTAAGTCAGATATGCGTCCATATAACTGCTTACCATCGATGTGGAGCATAAACCCCATAGAATGGCTGAGCATCCAATCCATACTCGAGGATTATAATACTTGGAAAGTATGGTCCACGGCACCTGACACAGAATCTGGCCAGCGGTATGTAAGCAAACAAGCGCCATAAGGACCATGGCCATTGCACTGGCACTGACATATGGTATGAAGAACATTGCAACCAACCAGTCAAAGAGGACACCTGTAGGGTCCCCTCCTAGCACGTCCTCTGGCAATCCTTGAAGGCGTGCATTCCCCAAGCTTAATCGATCAAGGTCTGGATAGGTGTATTAGTTAGTTTGGTGGAGTGTGGCACGTGAAGCGACTTGCATGCAAAAAGGAAAAGAACACAAGCGATGGGTAAAATCCTCCGATCCAGTTTGCGCAACAGTCTTGCCTCCGCAGTGATTGGGTCTAAGGGAATTAACGGGTCATCTTCTCGGCTTTCGTGATGGTCGGAAACGTCTGAAAGCACAAGGTTTCCGGGATCAGGGCGTTTGGTGTCCATTTCTGAGCAAGTCTGTTAGCCTGTAAATGCAGCACAACAGATGGTGGACAAGGACGACTGTGAGGTGGGAGCCGAGTGAATTCCGGTGCCTCGATACTTAAGTGTCGGGAGCGAGTTGGGAGCGAGTAAGCCAGCGAAGCCGTACACCGGCGCTACACCTTTTCGCATATTTTGCGATGTCAGGCAACTTGTTAGAGCAACTGACCATCGGACCCCAAATTGACAATGGCATGATAGCCGGGCCCATCTGCAAAACCGCTCTTTCCGTAATTTATCGCTGAAGACACTTCCGTGGGCTTGTTGTCCAATCATAGTTCTTGAATTCGAGCCCAAACAAGTTAGGGTCTAACTTGCCGCATCCGAATTATTCAATGCCCAGTTGTTTTTTATCTGATACAGTTCGAGCAACATATCGATTGTTGGACCTGGAATATTTGAGTACTTCAGTCTCAGACCGAGAATGGAACTTACTACTACAGTAGTCGCTCATAATGCAAAGCGTCGGGACGACACAAATATCCGGGCGTTATCTTCAGGATTCAGCGTGCATTTTACTAGCCGGGAGGGGGGGGGGCTCCCCAGGGCTTAGCATGGCCCATCACTACCACATATGGGGCCATTACGAGGTTATGCATTATCATAGAGCGAGTGTTGCAACGTACTGTCATTGTCAAGAAAGTGCACTAGGGATTCCAATGAGTCTCGGAGTTCGGACTCTGCCAGGTCACTGAACTCGAGGGAGCAGCCTGAGGATGCGTGACGGACCATCTTCCACCATCTAAAACGCGTCCTCATACTGATTAGTCGTTCGCCGTCCTTTTGTTGAGCGGGTATCAGCAACTTCGAAGACGTTTGCCTAGTGTGTGCGGAACTATATACAAATGAATCCGAGTCAGTACCCAACTTGAAGTTGTCCGACGCACGCACACTGCCGCTTCATGTCACGCAAGCCAACCGCTTCCAAGTCTTCTACAAATAAGAGTCACTGCAAGAAACCTCTCAAAACCATAAACCTCGCGCGTCGCGACAGCAACGATGACCCGAAACCTCCAGTCAAAAGGCACCGTGCTAGCTTCATGGTAAGTAAGATGCACAGTACATTCACCGACACCTTGTCCATCCCCACCGCAGCTTTCCAACCCTCCTGTATTCGATCTAACCAAGGATGACACGACCATGCCGTCGAGTTCCCAAGGTTCAGCTAGTTCACGACTGACGACGAAGCCCGTCCTTCAAAGCCAACGGCCCACCATGGACGTCAAGGGAAAGGGGAAGGAAACGAGAACGTTGGTGGAAGAGGAGGCTGAGAGTTTATGGGTGGACAAGTACGAGCCTACGTCCGAGGTAAGACGCGTTACCATCTCGATGTTGCGAATGCCACTCTCATGCTTGATCACTTGGCACCTTCGTACGCGTCCTGCAATGAAAAGGCGGAACTGGCGGTTCACAAACGAAAAGTAGAGGACGTGCGTCGCTGGCTCCTCGAAGCGTTCGAGAGCGCTCCATCAGCGAAGTTCCGAAAGTACCGAGTACGCGTTTGCCGTTGGAGGTCCCATGTCCAACGTCACTGATAAGTTTGCAGCGGATACTTACTCTTACTGGTCCCGCTGGAACTGCGAAAACGTCTACATTACGCGTCCTGTCTAGGGAGCTTGACTTTGAGATTCTGGAATGGCGGAATAGTATGAGCGAGCGTGGATCAGCTTCCTTGACGGACGAAGACCCCCATCTTGATGGTGAGTGTCATTTGTGCGCAAAGCCCATTGGAAGTGTATGAATGACGTGCTTTTCAATTCGAAAACGCACATTTTGCAGAGGGACCGAGCTTCCAGGCGGAAACACTGTTTGACAAATTCCAAGCCTTTCTGACGCGTGCGACGACTTGCAGGAGCATATTCGGGCATCACAATATCAGTCAAATATCTCAGTCCGGGTCGCTTGTACCACCATACTCGCAAACCCAAGCATCCACTCAACGTTCCAGCCGCCGCCAACTCATTCTTTTGGAAGATCTACCCAACCTTCTTCACCAACCTACACAAACGCGGTTCCAAGCCGCTCTACGGTCGCTATGCATCCCTGCCTCTACTTTATCTGAACCAGGGCCACCCATAGTTATTATCTTGTCAGATTCAGGTCTTCGTGCTGAGAACCCCGACGATGACATGTGGGATGGTGGTAGTAACAGGCGGAGATGGGACAAGAAGGAAGTTCTGGATATTCGAAATGTCTTGGGACCCGAGTTGATGACAAGTCCCTACGTGACGCACATTAGGTATGTGTATAATTCGGGCTCCTCAACAGTTTTGCTGGATGTCGTCGTACAGGTTTAATCCAATAGCCCCCACGTTGATGACGAAAGCGCTGCAGGCCCTCCTCGCTTCGCATTACGGGTCCTCAGAATCACATGAAAGAGTGGGAAAACGGCCTGCTCGTGAGGTTGTTGACATCATTGTAGGGTCTTCCAATGGGGACATCCGAAGTTCGATAATGGCCCTTCAATTTGCTTGTGTAGTGGACCTACCTGCCTTATCAGCCAAGTCGAAGGGCAAGGCGACTCTCAAGAAGGCAGGTGGAACGAAGCGGACGACGAATGCCCGTACAGTCTTGGAAGCGGTCACTAGACGCGAGCAAAGTCTAGTGTTGTTTCATTTGATGGGCAAGATATTGTACAACAAACGTCAGTGGTCTTTTGAATCCGTGTATCTGACCTGATAGGATACTTATTCAGGTAAATTTGACCCGCCTGCGTCACACCTTTCAGCCAAGGACGCTGCGAAAGAGCGCGAGTTAGACATACAACTTGTCGACCCGCCACCGCTACCGGTGTGGCTTTCTGATCACAACCGGAAAGCAAGTCGAGTGTGCACAGAGGCAAGTGTCACCTGGAGCCACTGGGGACGATTACCGGCTTATTATTCATTTTCATCCACCGGGTAGGCGGTGGCAGCGGAATCTCCCATTGATTCATCTCTGCTTGGAATGTATACTCATCAAAACTATACTCAATTCTGCACGGACATCGATCAGTGCAATGGTATCTGTGAAGGATTGAGTTGGGTGGACTGGACGGACGGGGTAAGCATTCCTTGATTCATTGCACAAGTTTTAATTTTCGCATTCAGTCGGCAAGTTCTCCGTATGCATTTCCTACTTTGACGCTTTCGACGCTCCACTCGCTTCCAACACCGGTACCGCGAAACGGACAAAAAGTGTGCAAACCTGCATGGTTCAGTTTCCATACCAAAGAGCTGGAGGCATCGGACGCTGTCGGGGATGTCCTTGGATGGCTTGGGAAAGGTATGGGTGTTGGTGGCGATATGGGCGAAGGGGCATCTCCGAGTTCAGTGGGCAGGTGGACGCACACTGATGTTGCGATGGAGTTCGGGGGTTGGCTGCGTGCCGTCGATCGATGTGGTGGAAGGGATAGATCGATGGAAGGCGAACCACCGGGCGGGCCTTACCCAGAGCCACCGCGGAGCCATCGCCATTTCTCGCATCTGCTGTGGAGTCGTGGGGCTGTTGAAGGTGATGTGCTTGGAGAGAACGAGGACTGGGAGGACGAGGAGGAGAGACCAGTGCCAGGTGGGCGGTGCGGTGTCAGTGAAGTCGAGGGAAAGGGTTGGTTGGAAGATGACGACATCGAAGACGTCGATTAGTTATTTATTGTCGAAAGCAAAAATCAGGTACACGGTAAAAGTGAATGTATATTTTTCTCACGAAGGAATAAAACAATAGAAATATAGAAATAAATTATTCGATCAGGGTTTTAGATCTCTTGTTTGGATGCTGTCGTTATAAGAATCTTTAATTAAGAAGTAGTGCCGGCGTCCATCGTATTGTAATCCTCTCCTCTCCTATTCACCACAGAGATTGAGGGATAGCTATGTGAGTAGATCTCAGAGCTGTTGAGATACGCCGTTGACGATTAATCTCCCCTGGGCCCTGTCGACGAACTCGAGTATCCAACGAGGAGGGTTGCCCTCCGACCAATGTTCCGCATTCTACTACCGAGTACCCTATCCACTATGATCTGTACTACCCGGAATATCATAAACATATTTTTGAAACTGTAGCGGTTGTTATTATTTTGTTCATAAATATTATTGTTTTTTGGCGGGTTATATCGACCGTTGGCAGATTTCAGAGAGTCGGGGACAGGCGCAGGCTTGCGCCGCTACGATAAGCAAGCAGTGAGAACAAAGAACGAAACCTTTGTGCGGGAGCCAGTACGTCACCTTGCCCATGCAATCCAGATCATTAAGCGTACCGCCGACATCCCACAGGTACTGTGATAGATTCCTAGATCGAAGATCGGTTGGACGAGTGACGAAACCCTCGGTGCGTTACACGTGGCATGGACCTTTATGAGCGATGTACCCCCTCTTCTCCGACCAAGTCCACGTCCACTCCGAGTGGGACTGGGTTTCACTGGCAGCTCCGAGGGGTTGACGTTTTGGGGACCATGGTGCACTGGGAACGCGTGCACGAACTTTGCAGAGCACCCCCCTGCTGTTGGATGCAGAGTGACGTTTGACAGGCGATGGCGCGCCGATCCAGATTCCAGGGATGGAGACGAAGCGGGGTCCTGGAGAGTATTCAAACCAGGCAAAGCGTAATTCGATACTATTAGGACATTGGGCGTACGTTAAGCAAATCGCGTTTTGAATGTCTGAGTTGCTGGATACGAAGGTTGGCTATGCAGAACAGGAGGGCAAGGGCAGTGTACGCTGTCGCCGATGTACAAGACCTGAACCCCAGCACACGGTCACGGAGAGGAGCAAAAAGGCATAGCCAACCTTGTCCACACCATGATGGCGATGTCCGCGTGCTCTGTGAGTGTGATGTTACTTATGGCATGTACTTACCTGCAGTTTGCGAGCCTGAGGTTTCTGCGAGCAATCCACAGGTGATGTCCTCTCGGCCGGGTGGCTACGAAGCAGTCACTCCTGCATGGTCAATGTGATTTTAGCAATGCGGACAATATATGATGGAGGAACTGGGAAGAAGAATACTGGAAGTTCAAATTGCGAGCTTGAGAGAACGTCTAGGACCTGCCTAGGTAACATTGTTGAGAAGGTACTAGTGCAAACTAGCTTTTTGGGAGCAGCGACTGCCAGATGAAAAATCGCTAGCGTTGCTGGCAAATGTTACAGGACTTCGTACAAGTAAAAGATTTTTTTTTAAATCGGTCCATAAACATCGTCAAGGGGTACTATCGGAGAAAACGTTTTCGGCGCTCACTGACGCCGCCATCAAGTTATCAGCGGGCTTCGACGAACGCTGGCTTAGTTCTGTGTCCGCTTCTCCGAGTCCACTGGAGCAAGTGATCCCTGACATCACGGTCGTCCTGCAATACACCGACTCATATTCTGTCTGCACATCGTGTGCATCTTGAAGCCCGACTTTGACCACAATCAAGAGAGGCGTCAACACCTGTCAGACACGCGACAGGAAATGAGCATCGGTAAAAATAAAATCAAAAACAAGAGAGCCTTCACCGCAAGCTGGCTAAAGACATTGATAACTGAAAATGCCCATGGGACGTTGTTGGCATAGAGCCCTAGCATGAGAATGGTTGCTCCCGCAAAGAGGCCACCCGATGCGATGAAGATATTTGCCACTAAAGAGTACCGGTTTTGCATTGCACGACCAAACAGCGCGATTTTACGGCTCATCCACCAAAGGCGGATAGCGATGGTCAATGTAAGCGAGACGTTGATGACGATATCCAATCCCCACCCGGCCAATGCAAGACGAGTGACCGACGAGCCGTACACGTCAAGATTGGGGTTCGTGATGAATAAGGCGGCCGATGCATATGCTATCGCTGATAGGTAGAGTGAGCAGTAGACTACTGCCCGGCGGTGTGCCCCACCTATGTACGCAACCTGCACCAGTATCTATGAGACATGTGAGCAGAGCACGACGTATACGTGCTCGGACAACTGGCTTACAGGAGCCGCCATAATTCCCCAGTCGCAACGACGGTACACGATACGGAAACGCCAGATCTTACCAAATACAAAAGTGAGCACGAGGGGTGGTACCGCTAGAATTAGATACTTGCCAAAATGATATTCTGCAAAACGACCTATAAATTCAATTTGTTTGTACCCATGGCTTACACGAATTGCATACTGAAGTGATATAAAGTATGTTCTTGAGGGTGCCCAGCGGCGTCGGTTTGAACCAGTAAGTGTCAGCATAATCTGGCACGTCTGGAGGGGCATATACGAATATATCCAGCAACTGCTGAACGGATGCTACCATGTGGACAGTACACAAAACGAGAATGATTGTCGACGCCATGACCAAGGCCCTGCAGATAACGCTTGTTAATATGCTACCCGAACTGTAGGTTCAAACTCACCAATATTGATGGCGGCGCAGCAGGACGAACATGCAGAATCCCCAAACGATACAGCTACAGGTCTTCCTTGGCTAGGTCTTCCTGAAGGAGAAGGAAAAACTTACTTGAAACCTACCGGGTCTTCAGGCTTCAGCCGTCTTGGTTAATCACGGTGATACACGTACCATATAAGATACACTCTACGCATATCCCTATGATGGCAAACGCAGCGGGTGTGGCCATCGTCGGGTGTGGCCGCAAAGAGGGACGATTATTCGCGGCGCCACATTGAAAGGCTGATAGGGGTTGAGTGAGAATATTAAGTAATAGAAATTTCTAAATCACTGTACATTTCTGCCGATCGCCGACTCAGATCGGCTTTTAAAAAAATTATTCGACCCATTTTCGCGGTTCCGCTTTGCAAACATGAAAGATAACCATGTACGCAGATCCCCGACTCCCACGGTACCAAGCAAATGGACCTGTAGGAACGTTTAACTAAAAAAGGAAATCGCTTGTACTTGTTGTGTGATGCTGAGTCACTGATCACATGTCGGACTTTGACCTTGACTTTGACCTTGACTCAGTGACAAAGAAAAAGAATGATCAAGGCGATAGATGTGAGTTTTGTGTGGGCAAATCCTTGTTCATGAATGCCATGTAGGTTCATTTACAAGATCCCTTGCATTGTGTCTCGTTCCCTCGGCGAGGCGTCGATTCCTTCGGAGGCCCGGGGTTATACTATACCCCGTTATACAGTTGAAATGTTCATAATGCAGAGTCGTATCCCTCGTGAACACTCTTCCTCGACCATCTTTGAAACATCTGAAGACCTTGTTACTTGGATGTCAAACACTTTGCAGTCATATTTTGCCATGTGTTCAATGTGATTTCGAGTTCAGGATGTGTATCATTCTGGGACTCTCATCTAAGTGTTTTTCATCATGGACCCAACTCGTGTATGTGTCTTCCCCGACTCCCACGAAATGGGGAGGGTTTTGGTCCCCTCGAACATTATTGATCGGCCGACCAACTTTTGTTGTGTGCGTCTCACATCCTGCTCCACTCTTATAATTCATGGGTTGCTGATGTTTCTGAGAGTTACTCAATGTTGTGCTTATGTTCTTATCAAACTGCCAGTATCAGGAAGTATGTCGCGGATATATCGCTCTGGAGTCTGGTTCTTGATTTTTTTATGCTCGGTCTTCTGGTTCGAAGCACCGTCTTCGTGGGGTCTCAGATCCCAGACTCGGATGCTCTGGTGGACGTGTCAATATGGAATGGATCTCCCTTGTGCATCCTAATTCTGTCCCTGCCACCAGCGTCTGACTTTGTTTTGACCTACACTCTAACTCATCAAGCCGCGATATGAGAACATACTAAGCCCTGAAAAGCTTGCACATTTTGTTGAGATCAGTTATCTGCAGCCTGAGAGTACAATATTAGCATTGCCCACATGTTTTTCTACCACAAGGTATTCATTATATCTGAATAGCACGTGTTCACCGGATTGAACTGATGAGTCAGTCGTTTTCATTTGTCTTTGCCTGGAGTCGGGGACTTGGCGCAAGTGCGCCGCTACGATGTACTTATGTCTCTTGCCATACGCAACTCGTCAAAACATGTTCGAGCAAGTTTCGCCATCCGCAACAAATTTGTCCAAGTAACGCCCCGGTTTTCCACCTCGGCCACTGGATCTTGGATACACCGTTCAAGTAATATTCGCGTATCTACCCTTTTCACCGCGTTACTTGCTCTAGGCGCAGGTGCAACCGCACTCGGTCTGTGCGTAGTCCATCGTCCTGTACTAACTTTTCACTCTGAACCTGCCCAACCCAGCTACGAAATCTACTCTTCATTCACGCTATGGCCGGTGGAGCTCCGCAAAGACTTGCGTGCCGGTATAAGAGCTAAAAATCAGGGTGACCTTGCTCTGAGCGAACGATTCCTTCTTCGGTGCGTGCAGCTCGCGTTCCTGTTTTTGTTCACTCAGCCCCGTGCCTGCACACAGCGCTTACCAAACTGCCTTGACCCTCCCATTGTCCGTGCTCGGCCCCGACCCATACCTGAAGCTCTCTGGCATCGCATCTATCTTGGCCGAAGTTGCCCCCGAACATCGGGCGAAAGAGTTCTTACGGAGTGTATGGGACAAGGGTGACGTGCCTCGTTCTACGGGAGGAGATAGCGCAAGCAGCAGCAGCAATGACTGGGCGACATACACACTCACAGATGAGGAACGCCTCCGCCGAGTGGCCGTCGCGTGTAAGCTTGCGGAACTGTGTGCGGACGAGGGTGAAGAAGAAGAAAAGTGGCTCGTGTGGGCAGTCGAGGAGGTGCTTGGATTGGCAGGTGTGCAGACGACAACTGGGGGTTCTGCAGGCATCGAAGCGCGCTCTCACAACACTTTCACGTCCGTTGTTCTCGCGGAGCTCGAGCTGCCGTCTTGGATGCGTAGAGTTGACCTCGGCGCCCCACTTGCCGCGCTGGGATCGGTGTACGCACGCAAGGGAAACGTCGAGTGAGTGCTTTTGCACATTCGCAATGAATACCATTCATATGTCACTCATTTCAAAAGGTTTGCCATGCCACTCTATTTACAAGCCATATCGCTACTTCTCCCACCACACATGGAGAACGTGAACATCGAAGATCATTGTGAAGGTACATCTACTTGCTTTTCCTGTTTAATACTCTCCCCAAGCTCAAAACGCTGTCTGTCCGCAGCTGCACAGCTCATGAATAACCTGTCGGAACTGATCATGCGACGGCCGCCTTCACCGGAAATCAGACATCAAGCGGAAGCCTGGGCGCGTCAGGCTTATGGGATGATTCAACGGGCGCAGGAGATGCCCTTGCCTCGAAGGACCTGGTTCAGCAGCAACACTGAACAGAGCAGAGAGGTCTGCGATCAAGTCCTGGGCGTGGTCTTGTTCAACCTCGGTATGCTGCGGGAGGTGAGAGATTTTTTGCTTATTGCCCGGAGTTAGGTAGCTGACTTCCTCCTTCGCGTGATAGATGGACGAAGACCACGAGACTGCACGCAGACTGTACGAGCAGAGCCTGAAGCAGTGTGAACAGGCTGGAGTGACGGAGGGTATCCTACAGACCAAGCAGGCATTGAGAAGAGTCGGCCGTTCTGTCGAAGATCCCGCCTAGTCTTTTGGTCCAAGTACAATTACATGCATCTGAGGATACATGACTCTTAATTCTTATTCTATGCGGTTGCACAGAGTGGTCATTCAAGACGTTTAGGACCGATGTTTGACCCCACCTTCGTAGTTTTCTTTTGCCTACCCACTGAGGTGGACTCCTCGCTGGGAGACACTGACTACTACTACGGACTCTGGATCATCCATCGACGGTTGCCATCGTCCATGCCAGTTATACAAGTAGTTTTCCCATTTCCTTATCTGACACTGGTACTGATCCTTGTGCGTTGCTGAATCAACAATTATTCTAGGAGATCTCTGCTGCTGCACCTAGCTTCTATGCTTCAGCCGGCAAGTTATCTCTGGGTTTGTTTGTAACTGATTCAAATTCCATTGCAAGGTTACTTCCTGTGGGACAGTGATACATTGATGTTCGAAATGGCCACCTAGATTTCGGGTTTGGTGACTCTGGGACCCTTGTTATGTATATTCTGAACATTCAATCTGCCAAGCGCCACAAAGTGATGCCATATTTCGGCACACACTGGAGTCGTCGCCCGGGACGTCTGTTCAGCCAATTGCAAGTAGACACGGATTAGTATACTCATTATTATTACATTTCCTTTTTTGGTTATTACACCTTGAACCGAACACTGGGTGCAGTTCCAGTGTTTGTCTTTTCTCCAGTTTCGTATCACGTTTAATTAGGTCTCCTCGTACAGAGTCCATCCCTGGTCTGCTACGATAAGACCCATGTCCGATCTTGACGAGAAGCCCCGCGCTCATAATGCTCCCAGAACCCATGCTACTCGGGGTGCGGAAGCAAAATCATCTGCTCTCCGAGTCATGAGCTTGAGGGGCCTCGGCGTCGGCCTCATTGCCATCCTGTGCTCACTCTTCGTGGTGAACCACAGAAACCATCGTTTTAACCCTAACAAATTCAACGATCCTGCCACCGATGCTGTCGATCACGTGAACCCGTAAGCATTGGCTCCAACTGGTTGATGGCAATACTCATTCATTGATTCAATCTGTTAGATTGATTGGAAATGGCGGGGACGGGCCAAATGAGTCGGGAGGAATGATTCCCTCCACTGCGCCACCGTTCGCGATGACGAGATGGGTCGCACAGACGAGGTCAAACTATGTTTCCATCCCACCATACAACTACACAGATACGACCGTTCATGGCTTCCAAGGAACTCATCAGCCCGCTATTTGGATGGGCGAAAGTGGTCAGGTTGTAGTGAGTCCCGGTGCTGGGCAAATCCGGTCAAAGTTCGAAGATCGTGGTATGGCGTTCAGCCATCAGAAGGAGGTCGTCTCGGCCAGCTATTACAACGTCGAATTAGAGGCCATTGAAGGGGGTAGTATATTCGCTGAGCAAAGCGCAAGTGGGTATCATATTTTTTGAGATTATACAGGTTCGGCTGATTGGTGCCTGTTTGTCTGGTTGTAGCATCCCGTGTTGGACACTTGCGCTTCACATTCACGGACACAAACACTCCCTACGTCCTAGTGGAAGCGACGCGACCCTCCGTGATCGGCTCGTCGAACCCTAACAACCTCACGTATCCAGAGGGAATCATCATGATTGACCCCGACCGTTTGGAGATATGTGGAAGTAACCCAGAGAGGCAAGACTACATTATTGCCCCGGTCTCTACACCTGCCACGCAATGGAGTGGCTACTTTTGCGCTCGATTCGATCGCCCGTTTGCTTCGTGGGGCATCGCACAAAATGGAAGCATTGCCCAAAATCAGAATCACGGTGCCGGTGCCATGTTGTCTGCCTATGCTACTTTTCAGCCTGATCTGGTCCAGGTCAATGCCAGAGTTGCTGTTTCATTCATATCGATCGATCAGGCACGAGAGAACTTGGATAAAGAGATACCAGATGGGCAGTCCCTTGAAAAAACAGCGAGAAATACCCGGGCCGCGTGGGCTGAGAAGCTCGATAGAATCAAAATCGTCGGTGCCACAAAAGAACAGAAACAAGTTTTTTATACTGGATTCTTCCATACCCTCCAAGTACGTCCATTGTTGTTGCCCATTCCCTCCACTCACCCACGCAGTATCCGTATGAACAAGATGAGTATGGGAGGTATTACTCTGGTTACGATGACTCCGTCCATGAGGGTGTATCTTACACTGGTTATTCGATCTGGGTGTGTGGGATGTCTGGCTTTGCTTTCTAGCATTTGACGATATCTAGGACACGTATCGGGCTGAATGGGCATGGCTTATCCTTTTTGCCCCAGAGAGAGTTCCAGGAATGATTCAGAGCATGATTCAAGACTACACAGAGGTATATATGCCAGGGATCAATGTGATCGATTGCTCAACTGCGCTTTCCTTTGCTATAGGGCGGATGGCTTCCAATGTGGAAAAACATCATTGGTGGGATTACTTTCATCATTTTAATCACGACTGATTCTAAAGATAAAGAGTAGAGACAAACATCATGGCATGATGATATACTCCACATAATTCGTGCCATTAATGATTGGATTCAGGTTGGGACGCACGCAGACTCGCTCGTTGCGGAAGCCATCCTGAAGGGTGTCACGGGTTTCGACCTCGACACTGCCTGGAACGCGGTTTACAAGGATGCTACAAAACCCCCAGTCAATGATACCTCGACTTCGTGAGTTCACTAAACGGTTTCTGGTGAACATTATCTGACCCTTGCGTAGGTATGGCGATCGTGAAGAGGTAAGTTATGTAATTATTACACGAATCCTATTGAGTGACCCTTCATTCAGTACGTTGATTACGAAGTACGTGCAGGGTTATCCTCTGTCTACGAGCAACGGGGCTGGGTCGCGGATGACATCCACTCTGAGTCTGCCTCCCGCACGCTCGATTATGCTTGTACGTCTCTTAATTGGCTCGCTGATGAAGTGGCTCCCAAATATTAATATTCCCCTAGATGACGATTTTGCGGTCTCCGTGCTCGCCGGCCTCATCAACAAGACCAGTGAACAGGCGTTCTTCCTAGAACGTGCGATGAATGCCCCTTTTACCATCTTCAACTCTGCAACTGGATTTATGGAAGCGAGAAATGCGAGTGGAGCTTGGGCGGGTCCCGACAATGGTTGGACAGAGGGTGATAAATGGGCGTACACGTTTGACGTGGTGCACGACGTTCCTGGCCTTATCGAACGCAGGGGTGGAAACAAGAACTTTATCGAGTTTTTGGATGAGCATTTTGATGGTGGTGAGCAACGGTGCCTTCGTTTAACACCTTGAGCGACCCGTTGATCATCTGGTAGGCCACAACGATCATACCAACGAGGTTTGGGTTACTGATATGATGGCATGATGCGTGCTGATGCACCTTACCATAGCCTTCGCACCATATTCCATACCTGTACTCACTGGCCGACGCAGCGTCCAAATCGCAAACTCGTATCCGTCAGATCGCGAAAGCGAACTACAATGCTACTGTGAATGGACTATCAGGGGTAAATATATACGACGCTTGTTATGATTGGCTTATTCTGACTTTTTCTAGAACGAGGACTGCGGTCAGATGAGTGCCTGGTATCTCTTCAGTGCCCTCGGGTTCTACCCTGTGAACCCAGTGTCAGGTGAATATATCGTTGGAAGGTGAAAATTCTGTTCTCGAGCCCTTTATTTCATCCCGCTCATCTCGTGCTCAGCCCCTTCTTCGACAAGGTCTCGATCGATCTTCCGACATCGAGCCAGAAGTTGGAAATCATTTCGCCTGGAGCGCCCTCGAAGCCTTATGTACATTTTTTGAGCGTGAACGGCCAGCACGTCGAAGAGCCCATCATCCAACATGTTGATATCGCACAGGGAGGTGTCTTGTCGTTCCAAATGAGGGATACGCCACAGGCTTGGTCAAGTGGATCGACGTTCCAACAGTGAACGATAACCTGGGAAAGAAATCCATGGCGTTCTCTTTATGTACTAATAGCGATCGGTGTTGATTTGTGCATGTACAATACAATCTGTTTTCTTTGTTGGGGGCCCGACCGTAACTACTTCGCAATTCCTTGATCTGCATTACCGAAACTCGAAAGTCAAGATGATGAGACTGAGTAGTCGGCTCCAAGTGTGAACCGCGCAGGGTCCCAATACCGCAACGCTGATACGTCTGCTGTCTTTTAGTCTTATCGAGTAGTATCATTGAAAGGAATCTTATCAGTTGCAGATTTAAACGTTCTCGCAGTCACTGCGCCCGTCCAATTACAATAATAGTATTCGCCGACTACAAGGTGTCGTAGTGGACTCTAATTTAAGCGTGACCCGGTGAAGATATACATAGAAATACCACCAACAGCCCCGAGAGACAAACATGTACTTTGCAGGGATGATGCAAACCAAAGGGCGAAACGCGTCCATACTAAGCCAATGTAATGAACCTCTCTAGACATGACTTGGACGAGACGTCGAATGTCTCAGCTGCAAAATATATGTACTTTACGAATCCTCGTCTGGCACCTCCTCCACCCGCGCAGACCGACTGACAGGACGCGACGAGTCAGGCGTGTCAACCTCGGCGATCTCTTCGATAAATGCACCACCATTGCTTGCCAGCTTTTCCTCCGGAGTCTTCTCCGCAGGCGTCTTTCCCTTCTTTTTCTTGCCAGCCTTCTTCTTTGGGACATCCCATTCATACAACGGAATGAACGACTCGATCTGTAGAGAGATACCGTGTCGTCAGAACAAAACAACGTCACGTTGTCATGCGATACCCATGCTCACCACGCCAACGTCTGCGAAAAGATTGGGGAATATCCAAATGCCTGGAGGCGCGACGACGATAGTGATCACGTAGAATATCAGTCTCACGATCGCCAATGCGAACAAGGCACCAATGAGACCAAGCATCCCAACGCTGATGTACCACACGCCGAGACGCATGATGGGTGGCCAAAGTGGGAACATGACTCCAGCGAGCATGATGGCTACCATGGCAAGACCGCCGGCATATGTCGTCCACTGAGATCCCTCATAAAACCAGGCAAAGTAACCGTCTTGTGCAAACGATTGTTGTGGCATGACGGTGACGTGGCGGGGAGAGGTCGAGGATGAGCCACTGGGATTGCCACGATCGACACGCAGGTAGAAGGCATGAGGAATGATCGACGTCAAGACTGCCTCCGCCTCTGCCTCACTGGTCACAGTCGGAACGTTTTTTAGTTTGGCGTAGGCTGGGGAGAGAAGGGCTTTGACGGCAGATTTTCCTATTAGTTGGTCAGTCAGTATCACTGGCAAGGAGGCAAAGAAAAAGCTTGTTTGCACCTTTGAAGTAGTCCACACGTTTGCCGTTGAGAGCTCCGACACGTATTTTCATGCCAGACTTGCTGCTCCGCAAAAACTGGGCTACGTTACGAGCCTGTGGAGGTGCTCGAACTTGTTGTGCCAGCGCCGTAGACATTGTTGGCAAGAAAATGCGACCGTGAAACGAAATAAAAGTCGGTGGTGAACAACTTCTACAACTAACAAACCGAGGAATTGCTTTGCTTAGTCATCCAGTCAAGTTGTTAAGTTGCTATTACCTTGCTTCCGAGTCCGACTCGGAGGTGGATCATGATACAAGTATTGCAACCATCAACAAATCAGTGCCGAAGCGCTGATATCTATCTACAGGGAAAGTAATAGATCCAAAGGCAGTATCGATACCGAGAGCAACAAGAAAAAGTTGTACTGGACCCGGGCCCCTGTCATCGATCGCTCTGAATCCGCGGGGCTCATTCGTGCTGTACCGGCACGTAAGATCCTCGTTGAAGTCAGATCCGCATAATGAAGTCGAACACGATTCCGAGATATGCTTCCTTGAGTTCAAGCCCAGTCACAGAAAATAGGCGGGACTTCCTTCCAAAAACTCATCGCCGAACAAGCTCGGAATCAGCAAAGCATATAACTGACCGCCATTTTATAAATTAATCATCGGTGTAGCGGAAAGTATAGATTTACATGTCATATATCCAACCCTATTACAAAAAAGACGATGAAAAAAGGGTTCCTGACATCCGTGCTTTGATAAAGAAAGGAAATGACGCATACGACAAAGAGACGACCCACAACATTCGCCTGCTGCGGGTCAGCACGGCAACGAGCATCTTGGGATTGACTCAAAAGTAAGACAGGGCGATACACGCGCCTTCCAGCGAGATATATAATCGATGTGCTCGAAGTCACAGGTAAGGTGTTTTGGATCAAAACGTCGAACCGTTTAGGTGATGGGTGCGGGGTTGAACGACATGATCTCTTCGTACAACAGTTCCTTGAGTTGCTCACGACTTATGTCGTCCTTGTGCACTAAAATACGAAATGAGAATGGGCTCTACACTAATAAACGGCAGATGTCTTACGATCGAACTCGAAGAACTCGGGGTCGAGAGGAGGGGCAACGGGTTCATCTTCTGGATCATGCTAAAGAACATCATGATGACCGAACTCAGAGAAATAAAGATCGAGACATACATATGCTTCGAGGTATGGGTGAGCCAGTGCTTCTTCTACAGTTATCCGCTTCTTTGGATCGAATGTCTGCGAAACAAATCAGCCACTTTCCCTTCAGTCCAACAAGAATGGGCATACCAATGTCTTTGTCAAAAAGTCGACCGCCATCGGATTCGCGTTCGGGAATAGCTGCGCGAATGGTCGACGCTTCCGGAAAGGCAGAGCTCGAATATAATCACGTGATCGACGTGTCGTAATGGCATAAAACTCATCCAACGTGGGCGTCCCGAGGACATCCAAAATGAGAGTCAGCTGATGATGGTAATCCCGCCCGGGGAAAAGCGGCTTCCCGGACAACATTTCAGCCAGTATACACCCGACGGACCAAACATCGATCGCCTTGGTATATTGTTTAAACGTGAGCATGATTTCCGGGGCTCGGTACCACCGTGTAGCGACGTATTCCGTCATGAAGCCCGTTTCGGTGCCCGACGGTTCAGCCGTCTTGACGGATCGAGCGAGACCAAAGTCACAGACTTTGAGGTCGCAGTTGGCATTCAAGAGTAGATTCGATGGTTTGAGGTCGCGATGTATGACATCGGCCGAGTGAAGAGCTTTCAGTGCACGAAGGGTTTGGTAGATGAAATATTGTGCGTGGTCGTCGGAGAGATCCTGCGTTCGAATGACGCGATGCATGTCCGTTTCCATCAGCTCTTGGATCACTGTCAAAGATGCACACAAAGCAGACATCAGTCGTAGTCGCAGAGTGCGGAGAGGGCACTCCGATAGGCACGGACGTACAGTAGACTTCCTTGAAAGCATCGAGCGATGGGGGCTTGATGATATCAAGAATCGAAATGATCTACGCGAGGTCACCCTTAGCCACCCGGACCCGTCACGGCGCAATGGTACGCACGTTCTCGCTCACGCCTGCCTCGCTCAGAAACTTGAGGAGTTTCAGTTCCCGCAGGGTTCTGAGACAGAACATGGAGTGATCGAAAGGAGTGATCTTCTTGATGGCGACTTTACGTCCACTAGGGCGATGTACCGCGGAGCAAACGATGCCATAGGCACCTTCGCCGACGACATCGAGTACTTGGTATTGGGTACCTGATGAAGTTTGGAACGTCACACCTTTTCTTGCATCGCAGAGAAGAGAAAACGAGATGCGGATAGGGACGGATCATGACGCACCGACATTGAAGCGTACTTTGCGGGGAGCAGACTGCGAATGCTTTGACTTGGACTGCGATGCAGCAGCAGTTGCTTTCTGTTGATTCTCTGGCATGTCTTGGCCTGTAGGTCGTAGTAAGAGGGAACGTCGAGGAGAGAACAAGAGCCGCTTTAACGTGAACTTGTAGCCCTTTTGTTGTCCTGGAACAAGGACTGGACATTACCCTTTTCGGGGAAAAAGAGTATCTTTCGTAGCCAATTTGTCCCTGACAGCAAATATTCGCACTGATTGTGTTGTTTCCATGGCGATGATTCCATGGTTACAGTCGATAACACCTCGTTGCGAAGAACCAAGGTAGTAGTATACTGATGCTATCATGCCGACTTGGCACCTCGAAGAAGGCGTCCCACGTCCTCCACGTATGTACACATTAAAAGAGTAGAACACACACCGGACATGGCTGTTGCCTTGGGCTGTCCAACCTTCGATCCCATCATATCATCCATGATCGAAGAGCAATGAGCCCATCTATCCATCATCTCGGCGATTCCACACCGATAACTATCTCCGTAGTACGTACATATACCACCCCATCAGCTTCCAACCAATGCAAGTTACTGGCGGTGTTCTTTCTAGTGTTTCAGCAAGCTCAAGGCTGTCCATGCACCAAAGCAATAATTAACGGATTGATGGCCGCCAACTAGGCAGACTGGCAACAGAATGCTACCTTGCGATGTAGTCGAACTACATTGATGGGTGTCGTTCATTCACTCCTTTTTTTAATATTCTCATAGACTCCTCACGCAACAGGAGCGTCCAAAAAATGAGAAACAAAACAACACCACGTTGAACGTAACCCAAAGGAAAGACCAGGGGGGACGTAGAACGTAGAACGGAAGGCAAAGAAAAGAAAAGCGAACCGGCAAAAGAAAGACAAAGCATGGTAACGTAGGGAGGCAAAGAAAAAAATATAAAGGCATGCATCCCAGTCAAGTTACGGCCCATCCCTCACCTATCCCCTCCATCATGCACAAAACTCGCCACCCTAGTCGCCTTACTTGCCACTAGGTGGACCACCACGACCCCGCCCAGGTCCGCCGCGGCCACCCCGGAACGAACCACGAGCTTCACCATTAAGAGGAGCACCACCACGCGGGCGACTTTGGGGCCGCTCGCCGCGTTCCTTGCGAGTCTCGACGAAAATGCGCAACTGTCCAATGTCGCCACCAAGGTCAATCCGCACGCCACCCTCTCCACCCTGGTTCTGGGGCAAAGACGCGACAATCGCTTTCTTGGCTGCATCAAGAGATAAAAACTCGAGGAATGCGCATGCCTTGGACCGTACGATCTCGACGTCTTTCACCGGGCCAAACCGTTGGGCTAATGTCTGACTGAGCTGATTTTGGCTGACCGGCTCGAGAACACCCTAGAAAGAACACAGCATGTCAATTTCAGTTTATCATGAATTAGTGTTTGATCAAGACCTTGACGAAACATTGTGGAGTGGTCAAGGCCATCACAGCTGCAATAGAAGGATGATCGCGTGGAACATATTGTTGCCCACGATGAGGCCCATGTGGCACCGGAGACGGCGTACCACTAGCGGGAGCAGGGGTGTTTGAGGCAGCGGGCACTTCACTTAACCCTTTGGACTCCGTAGCGACCTGTGATCCCCATCGTTTCGAATCCGTGGCAGCAAGGCTAGCCCAAGTCTTTGGGACTGATTTCGCGGGCGCGGGCGGGGGAGCAGAGGTTGGTTGCACAGGTGGAGGTGGAGGAGGGGATTCAACAGGAGGAACCTGAGGTTGCGGTGCAGGTGCAGGCTCAGGTTCGGGTGAAGCTTCGTGAACAGACTCAGTGGGAGAAACAGGTACAGGGGTGGGCTCGGGTTCAGCTTCTTCGTGGTGATAGCCATTTGGCTCCGCAAGTTCGGTATCAGGGGCCGGAGGTGGGGTTGGTGGGTCGGACTGAACAGTCGTGGGTTCCTCCTGCGGAACCGGTGCTGGAGGAGGGGGAGGGGAGGGCTCACGGATCACGGGAGGCTCAAGCTCAACAACGGGCTCGTGTGCTGGCTCATCGATGGGTGTGGGTTCAGAGGGAGGGACGACGGAAACAGATTCGGCTTCGCCGACATCATCCTCAACGGTATCTTCTTTGAGGAAGCGGAAGATGTCGTTGAGGACAAAGTAGCCATTTGGTTGTTCTGCCAGGAAGAAAGTCTGGACGAACTTTCTCCAGGGATCACCATGGTTGGACATCTCGCCAATGACCTGAATGATGATACCACCGTTGGCAGAGGACTGCGCATCTACAGAGTGAATGAAAACTTTGCAGTCCTCGAAACCGATTGACGTGATCTTGTTGTGGATTTCCTGAGTCAAGGACGCGTGAGCGAGATGGATGGCAAAAAGAAGAAGAGAAATACCTGCTGGCCGAAACAGGGTTTGATTTCCTCGCCCTCTGTGCCATGAATGAAGGTGGATGTTTTGGTGTAGAAACAATGCAAACGATGGGGTTGTTTGTTGACAAAAGTGTAATACTGGGGAACGAACTGCCATCCAACCTCGCAAGGAACGATGTTCTGATGAATCGTAGATGGAGTTGACATGACAGGGAAATGCTAAGGGTTGCTGGTCAGGAGTGAACTATGAAAATAAAAATACATACCAATGAAAAGGGTAATAAAATGGACGTGCGTGAAAAAGTCTAGTAGAGATTACAACGGACGAACGAGAGAGGCCAATTAAACCTTTGCAGCAGCGAAAAGACGCGGTTAAGAAAAAAAAAACAAAAGGGTCCTTGCGATTTTACTCCGGACTTTGCCGACAATGCCCGCTGACTCAGCCTTTGTCATTGGCGCTCGTATCGTTCGTGAACGTCGTAGGATTCGCATTCACATAATTATCACTCTCGTACTTGTCCAAAAACAGTTTACACTTTGTGGCGCTCACCGCTATTGCCATGAGCAGTGTCATCACACAGTGACAACAACGATTCAAGTTGCTGATGACCCAAAGTGTGTAGCTGCGCGAAACAATCACCCAGGTGCTGGTATTCAAGATCCTGGAATCCATACTTCTGGCGAGACAGTCGAGCTGCCCCGTTCCCAGAAATGTAGATTGCACTTCACTCAATCGCGTACCCGGTGGAATCCGTTCCCTCCCTTGATATCTCTTGGAGGGACGAAAATGCAGGGACTCACCATCATCCACCATCAATGCTGTTGAAGTCCGGACCGAAGTTGTTATCGATCATCGTGTGCGTGGCCAGCATGGTGCAATCCGGGTGGGGTGCTTGACGGGAAACTTACTGACACTGGTGTGGAGAGTCGACTTTCCTTCGACAATGTCTACCTCACCCTGTAAAGCTGTTATTCAGGAGCGTCCAAGGCACGTACTCATTGAACCTGAACCTCATTTGGCCAGTGATTAAGATAAGCGCTACTAACCCCTGAAGTAAAGTCAAGCACGTAGAACCCTTACATCGTAACGTCACGGACTCACAGATTGCAGGCCAGATTCCACAACCCTCGGGCATGTGAGCGACATCAAAGCTAAAATTCTGTTGGAAAATAAATTCGATTACGACCGACACCTACATCGCAACTGATTTAAGGATTGCAATCTAAAGGAGTTTCGTCCCAGCCCGGTACCGTCAAGGACGGTCGTGTGGTCGGCCCGCAAGATGCCGCTAGGGCCATTGACCTAATACAACCCGTCTGTTTCAGCCGTCGTTTGATCGACATAGTCTCTATTAATTTGAGCTCCCTGTCAGATATGTAGTATTTCATCATCGTTAGCTCACAGGTCAGGATTCACGCACACGTCTCCGTTAGTAAAGTCGGGAATAGCTTGCCACTCGAAAGCTTCGAGAAAAGCTTCCCCGGAGAGGCTGGAGGTGAAGGTGTAAGTGGCCCCTTGTGCGTCTACAGCAACGGGGGGTAAGAACGCGGTCCGGCCTTCGTCATAGAGGGCACCAAATACGACCGGTAGCTTCTCTTCTTCGAGGATCCAAGGTGAGCTTTTTATGCGCAAGAAAAAGAGCGCATAATACAGTACTATGACGAGATTCGCCTAGAGGAGGCTCACTGGACGTTCATTTGTCGGATGCCTACAGTCTTGACGAGAGAAAGAAATCGGAGAAACATGCGATCGAAAGGGACACTCACATGGTCATGAAAAGACATTGGAATCTTTGAATTCCATGTCTTGGCTTATGGCACAGTCGTACCGTAGGTCGCAGAGTTCAGAGGTGGACAGGTTGAAGCAACGTCATGTTGAACGGATTTT
This sequence comes from Leccinum subgranulosum, assembly GCA_038091575.1. Classification (NCBI taxonomy): domain Eukaryota; kingdom Fungi; phylum Basidiomycota; class Agaricomycetes; order Boletales; family Boletaceae; genus Leccinum; species Leccinum subgranulosum. The sequence goes on along the minus strand of JBBPOS010000072.1, from coordinate 46,736 downwards.
GATCTAATTGTCTCTGAATGGGGCAGAATAAGTCGCTGCGACAGACGAAAAGGACCAGGAGAGTAACGATTGAACTGGTGGTAGTTGGCGTTTCTCCATCTTCCCCCGCACAGAACTTACACAAGGCAAAAGTCAAGCGCTGAGAAACATACATAGATAAGGCATCTCCCTGAAATGGCAGAAGCCATGGTTCAGCAAACCACCTGAGTTGCCGTTGGAGTGAGTCATCCCAACAGGATCCGAGGTGTAACCTACCGATCAAAAGCACATAAAGAAGAATGATGGATGGTGTTGCTATCCCAGGACTAGGGTGGAGGTGGGCTCCGAACCCTAGCAAGTCAGCCGACTACTCCCAGGTCAAAGGATCATGAGAACGGCGGCCGTCAACCTAACCTATTGGAACCCTATTTTGGGACAATATTTTGAGTGAAAATCCAGCCAGCAAGATCCAGCCAATATGCGACACACCAAGTATTGGAATATGGATGGTAACGTACCCGGACACCTCTTTCCCTGCACGTCCATAAGGCCTGAGGCCTGAGGGCCAAGTGTGGTCGAGTGGCACAGATATTCAACGTGGATTCTGGTAGACAGTTCGTCGAGCAGGATACCCTGAAAGCACCCCAAACTCTTTTGCAACCGTCAGTTTATGTTGCAGCTGCCAGTAGAAGAGGATTTGGTCAAAATTTGGTCAGTACTCGAGTCTTTGGTGATCCGCCGTACAGCCAGTGGCTCGGTGCGGCTGCTCTCCTTGCTGACGGGTTTCCCGACCGCTGTGGCGAGCATCGGATATCATGGAGAAGCTAAATATACGGTGGTCGGGTGGAGAGGGTGGTATCCTCAGTGAATGGTTTAGCTCCATGGCAAGAGCGGAATCCATGTTTGCAGAAAGACTGTTTGACCGTCCTCGAAAAACATGATGGTGATCGCAAGTAAATCTCAGAGCCAGAACTTGAACACGTTGCTTTAGGTCGAGTGCCTCCGTCCTAATCGTACATCAAGTCAGAACGTCAAGATGCTGATGGCATGATCGATCGATCTTTCCTCGACCCGTTTCAACACGTGTCCCATGCATTGACTCATGGTATCGAAACGTGAACTAGATGTCCTGAAAAGAAGTGCATATATGAAATAATATAATAATTACTGCAGTGGGGAGGGATGATGGTACATTAGAAGCATTAAGACGTCATACGATGCAGGTGTGGTCCTATCATACAAGAGATAGAATGAGCAATGTTGTTGTTGCTAGTCCATGTGAAGAAAGGAACGACGATGCTAAATTTTGCTTTGAAAAAGGAGTGGGGGGTGGGAGATAAGAGGTGTGTGGGAGAAAGAAACAAAAGATCAAAGAGTGATCTCTTCACGCTCAATTATGGTCATTAGTCCAGGCACGTTCGTCACCTTGTCCAAGGCGACAGGCTTTTGTGGGTCCGGAAGGGAGGACCGCGAAGCGGATGCGTAGTATCGGATCTAGACAACGATCAGTCGCAGTCAGTAAGATGCTCGAACAGATCGTGGTGAAGATACTAACATGCACCCGAAACTTGCCATCCTGCCTGTTCTTTGGTATACGAATTTGGCAAACCCAACTATAAAGAAAAACAAACAGGAGTTGTCAGCCGTCGGCGCAACACTTTTCCGGTGCCACCGGACCATCAGAGTGCCACAAGTCCAAAACCAGGGATTCCACTCGCCCACATGGGAGTGCATGACAAGAAAGAAAGAAAGACCCACCTCTCCTCAACGAGCACATTTGCACCAAGATATACGGCTTTTTCCAACAAACTCGCCCGCGAGCCGCGGAGTAACTTGGCCACATCCACTGCATCCTTGCACACAAATCGGTCTCCGTGATTGAGCGGTACCCGCCGCTTGCATGTTGCGTCTTCGCCGGTCAAGGTTGGGTGAGTGATGGGTATGCCCGAGGCGAAATCGAGAGCGTCATGGCGGGCTCGTTTAAATTTAACGAAGGCGTTTGCGACGGTGGAGACGGTGAGAGTCATTCTCAGTGGGGACGGAGGAGGGGTAGTCATCGAAGTCGTCAAAGAGAAAGAGAGAGACGTGGTGGTTGGACAATAATGAAATGGGATAAAAGAGCAAGCGGAGTTTGGACGAAGCGCCACACTACCGGCTCCATCAAGATCTTGACTAGTCCACGGAGTACAAAATTCTCATGAGACCAGCCTCGTGGATCATTGATCTACTCCAACAGCGTTCCTTATCCCACTCCATTCTTCAATCTCATTCTCTTGTTTCGTTTTCACCGAGCGCGTCCCACGGACATGAACGACATCACTTCCGGCATCCGTCCTCGTCAGCCCCAACATAGATTCGTGCACTAGTATGTCATCGGGTTAGGTCACACTCCACAATCATATCAAAAGAGACTAACCTTTTCCTGCAAGAATGTCGTCTGCAATCGCTAGGCTTCCCGAAGTGATGTACCGCGTGGAAATTCCTCTAGCGATCAACGGCCGGGAAAGCATCCCTTTCAACTCAGCCTTCAAAGATGCGATCTTGACGTCCGTCCGTTTCCTTTGATACTCGGTTGGCCCACCTTCATCTTCGGAAGCACTGCCGCATCATGCATGTATGTTGGCACCTGCATCGCTTGATTGGAACAGGGGTGGGGATACTTACCTCACAACGTCCGAGTCGAGCTCTATCTCCATCGCCTCCGCGGTCTCTTTCAGCCACTGGCGTTCATGATTTCGTTTCTTGACTCGGTGCTGCTGTGCATCTATCTGTTTCGCTAACCGGATTCGTTCCTTCAGGTGGTCGAGTAACTTTAACTCGACACTGATGTCGGGTATATCCGTATCCTCTATGACAGCGATTAAAATGTTAGAGAAGTATCGGGAACAGGATCTACGTACGACGACCCAGACTCGAGAGCAGTGTTCTCACGATCCTCCTCTCCTCGGGAGAACACATGAGCAAACTGAACCCTTTGCGCATCGCGCGCGCGGTCCGACCATTCCGGTGGACGAATACATCGGCAGACCGCGGAACTTGATAATGGATGACATGGTCTACGGAAGGTATGTCCAGTCCCCGTGCTGCAATATCGGTCGCCAGAAGAATGGCGTTTGGTGTCGCCTTGAATCTGCCAAGCTAGCATGAGGTCGAGCTGAAGAAACCACGTTAAATCGAGTACCTATCAAGGTTTTTGAGGCGTTGTCGTTGCTCCAGCTGTGAATGCAATGGGAACACATTCAGATTCAGGAGCTCCAAAAGCGGTGTGAGGCGTCTGATCCCATCGATTGCCGAAAGGAACACAAGCGAGCGACCAGGATATCGCAGCAGAAAGTAGTATAGATACGTGTCCTTGCAGGGAAAGAGTAAATGCTATGTGGCGGCAACGTGTTTGTGACGTTACCTTTTCGGATGCGAGGCATTCAATCTTGCTTTCTTGAAGCGTGGAGACGACACCGCCCTCCGGGCTGAGGTCAATGAGTTCTGGCTGTGGATCGCGGAAGTCGAGGCGCAGAAGCAGATCGTCTGATACATTACGTGGAATGGGCGCTGTCACTCATTCAGATCGGGGCTACGACTCACCGATTGTGCTGAGCTGTTTGGAGATACCTAGCTTGGGTCTTGAACGTTGTTTGAGGTTTCGTTGGAGGTCCTTACTCAGCGTTGCAGAGAACACAAAAGTTTGCAAATCGCTGCTCGGGGGTGGTGGGACTGCGTCACTTTCCTGACCATCTAGTTCTGGTTCTATCTCGTCCTCTCTGAAACAAGAATGTCAGTTGCCTTCGTCCGAGTCAAGTCGATTCCCTCACTTTGAAGTGCGAATGGTAAGACGGAGGATATTGTCCATCTCAGCAAAGTGCCCGGCTTCGATCATGCGATCCGCCTCGTCCAACACGAGAACTCTGAGATTCTGGACTTCTTGCGCGAGAACTTGATCCTGGTTGAACCGGACCCTTTTCGTTCAAGAGCGTGATGATCCAACTTTATGAAGAACGAACCTCTTGGAGAATATCCCATAACCTCCCGGGCGTTGCGATCAAAATGTCAACTCCTCGATCGAGGATGCGCCGTTGCTTTTGGGACGACATACCACCGACTAAAACGGCGATGCTGATGAGGGGTAACGCATGCACGTTTCTGCCATCAGGACCCTTGCCCTTAATGTTGCCCCGAAGCTTCGATAGATCCACATCCTCGGGTTCTTCCTCAAGGGAGTCGTCGACCGTCTTGGAAAACGCGTTGAGATGGTCCGAAACTTGCATGGCGAGTTCTCGAGTGGGAGCGAGGATCAGGGCCTGAACACTGCGCTTTTGGGTAGGGTGTCTCGGCTCTGAGAGTATGCGGTGGATGATGGGCAGTCCATAAGCGAGCGTCTTCCCTGAACCCTAAGAACATCCGTGTTAGTCGGTGACGTTGGTGGAGTGGATAAGACGTGCCGTTTCAGCCACGCCGATGATATCCCGGTGTGAGAGCGCAAACGGGAGCGCCTGTGATTGGATTGGAGTGGGGGAGGTAAACGACTTGTCGTGCAGCACTTGGAGAAGATGAGGATGCAAGTTGAAAGAGCGCCATTCAGGCAGGAGAGCAGCTGTTTGCGAGGTGAACCAGGGCACACGACGTTGAACGATTACGATATCGTACAATCGAACGACACTTGAGAGGTCTTTGCAAGGCTGACGGGCGACTGGTGGGACGGTTTGTCGGGCGCGCTGCTGGTGTCTAGAGCCTGTAAGACCTAGGATCGGACATTAGACGTAATGCAAAGAAGCTGCAAAGAAGGCGAACGGACGTTGAACCTGACAACTTTTCCGCCGTCTTTTTCGTCGTAGACGACCTCGACGTTGTCGACTTCTTCGAGCTCGAGGATACCGTCGTCGGCGTCGAGGCCGGTCTGTACGGGCCTCGCGACCGCCTTCCACGGTAAGCGGTCGAGCGACCCATAACGGACCTTCAATTTTTTAGCTGCTGACGGGCGCTGAGACTGTGCCTTTCTCTTGGACATTTCTCAGGACCGCCCTTGTCGTCGGCGAGGACAGAGCGGTTGTTTGGCAGAACCTTCTGATCCAAACATGGTTTACTATAAATGGTCTCTTGGCCTTATTATGTGGGTCCAAGCGGACTTGCGCGCGTATTTCCTCGAGCAAAGTCTGCACCGCGTACCCGCTCGACTCTTCCTCCTCCTCCTCCTCGTTCCCGTGCTCGTTCTCGTTCACCCCCTACAGCTTCGCGTCGCTTGTTCCTTGCAACTCTCGACAGGTGAGGCTACTTCAAGTTATATTTACCTGTGGGAACTCCTATACCCCGTCCTCACGCCACGGTGGCAGTAGTTTAGATACCCCTTCAATGGCCCCACCACCGTTCCTCCCTGTCGAGGTCTGGAGACACATATTTTCCCTCGTCATCCGAGTGCCCGGCGTACTGCTGGCAGACCGACTCGACCCCTTCTCCGAAACTCGCGACGCCGATGTCTATTGGAGCATGGCGCAGTCCACCCGATTAGCCCTGCTATCGGTCTGCAAAGACTGGTATCTGATCATATCAGAGCTCATCCACGAGCACATCCACCTCACTTGTTCCAGACAAGTCATCATCTTTGCCGATCGTCTCGAGGAAAGCAAGGCCAAAGATGGCTGCCGTGCACTCGGTTCGTTGACCCGTCGCGTGGATGTTCAGCTCCACAATCCACTTGAGCAGGACGCGAGACACCTCGCCCGTCTTCTACGCTGTACCCCCAACCTCGAGATCTTTGTCAACAGCAACTTCTACATGTCCCTGACCCCAAATTCCCAGACCATCCTCCCTCCTACACAGACACCCACCGAAGTCGTAAGAGCGCTCCTCAAGACGTGCGCCCATTCCCTCCGCAGGGTAGAGTGGACGTGTAACGAAAGTCCGTCATGGAGCGATCTGATCGACGTTCTCCGGGACGTCGTCTGTCTTCGCAGCCTCACCCTGGCTAATATATACGGATCATACCCCGAAAGACCCCGTCAAGAGCACCTCATATTACCCAACCTTAGAACTCTCATCTTGGGAGACAGCCCCTCGTTCTCGCACGCATCTTTGGGAAACGTCCCTCTCAATACCCTCCTCCTCATGCTTTCCAAGTCCCCCAACCAATTGCCTCGTCTACAGCGCCTCGAAGGCTTTTCTCCGTTTAGCCCAGATTTCTTGCGAACGCACGGACACAAGATCCGAGTAGTAAGGACAGTCGCATACACCCCACTTTTGCCGGAAATCATTGCCGAATGTCCGAACCTCGAAACCTTTGTTACCATCTTTCCCCATCAGCAGCTCGATAATCTTTACCACCCCACTCTCAAGCGCATCGGCATCTTCCCTATCAGCGAAGACCTCGTCGGTGTACCGTTTCCTATATTCGCAGCCTACATCATGAAACCACTAGAAGACCTGATGTGCCAGATTGAGGAATCTAACTTGCCGAGGCTGAGACAGGTTCGGATCCGAAACACGGGGACATTGGCAGGGGTAGTAGAACATGCCCTTTTCATCCAAAAATGGCGCAAGCGTTGGAGTTCTAGAGGCGTGCGGTTCGATGACAAGGACGGGAATCCTTTCCTGCCGGGGATCGCAGACAAGGCCGACAATAGCCTCGAGGTTCATGGTTCCCGAGCTCAGTATCCCTGACATGCGTCAACCCTTTTTTATTCAGCCTTTTGTCCTTTTGTCCTTTTTTCCCATTCGTTCCATTTCGTTCAGTACTAATTAATTGTTAGGCGTGAGATCCCCCTAAGGATTCTCCTCACGCGCATCGTTGGCATCACAGCATATTTGATAGTACAGCATCCATTGTACGATATTTGACTTAGACTTTCTTGGGCAAGAACCATTTGCATTTATACAAAAGTTTGCGTTAAATAGCGCAGTATTCGTATCTATATATACATACAGTAGTAGATTGATGGGTATCGTGCATACCGATGTGATAAAAAGGTCCGTACCATGTCATTGTAAGTGAGTTTTCCAAAGATCTACAACAAGGTGCGTAGATGAAGATTCAGACAGACCGAACGGGTATCGCCGAGTTGCTACATCCCCCGAACCGGCGGTGAAACAGCTCTAGGCCGCAACATAACCATGCGCGTCATCTTGATCTCTTTCCCAGCCTTGCCGAAATACCTCTCGGTATCAAACGACCAATGCAGACTTCCCACGATCCAATCTGCGAGTCCGTCGACGTAAACGCGTACGTCCGCGTCGATGGCGGGCCCCCAGGAAGGCAATCGTGCACGGTCGTTGACAAACCGATCAATAGCACGCTTGCAAAAGTCGCCGACGACGTCGACAGCCTCTTGAAGCTCCAGTCCTTGTCCGTGCATGACGACGTCGATCATGTTATGCGTGTGCCCTTTAGACTGTTCGACGTCGTACGAAAAGATGTCCTGCCAGTTTGAGAAGAAGTGACGGTCAATGCGCGGTGTAAAAAAAAATAAAAAAGAATAAAACCTCGACTTACGTTGGACCAAGTGACGAGATCGTTCGCGGCTTCGCCAAGGCTGTGAATGATGGGAGAGTCCATGACGTCATCGGGGATGTGCAGGTCGTGTGCGTATTCGATGAGCGCCCAGCTGGGTTTGCAGCCGCTCGTATCGCGACGGAGAGCGATGTACGACTCGAGATCGGGGATGGTTTCGTTGGCGCGGTCGAGGGACTGTTGATGGATCGCCTGGAAGAAGAGCTCCATCGTCTCCAAGAACCGTTGGCAAGTACCCGGAGATGCCGTTTGGCTGATCCGTTTGAATAAACTAGCAGCGGGGTGAGTAAAATCAGTATGTTGGTCAGGGAAGTTGATCGATTTCGAAAAGAAAGAAAGAAAGAAAGAAAAACCACAAACTCTTTTGTCATCCGATTCAGGCGCGCCGGAGAATGATACGTGTGTGGATGATAAAGTGAGTTCATGACCATGTTGGCGACCTCGCCTGTGCCACGATCGTCCATGTCATCGGAGAGATTGTCCAGGTGGAAGAGCCAATTGAGGAAATCGCTGCAGACGCGGAGTTGGGGATAGCCGATATGAGGATAACACATCGCCGCGAGCTTTCCAGCCTTGAGGCCGTGAAAGGCACGAGCCGCAGTTTCATCGAGTTCGGGGTCACCGTCTAACAGCCACCGGTTCGAGTCGACTGAAACAAGCTCGTGGTTCCTGTCCATGTGTAGATCAAACGAACAGTGTGAGACGAGGTCGGGAAGGAGAAAGATTGTGGAGGCCGATCGGGAGGTGAAGGGCGAGGTTGGCATCTTGAAATGACAGACTAGAGGGTAAAGGAGCGACGGATGGATGTTGGGACCAGAACAAGGAAAATGAGATGAATAACCATGCGGACTTATAACCGCGAGCGAGGACCAGTCGACTTTTAAAGTGGACAGCGGGGGATCAGCATCCCGGTGTTGGATTTCGAACCGGCCGGGCCGCGACAGAAATATTGTATAATTACTGCGCGATTTCTCCGGACCGAATTGCGATGAAGACGATCAAGGTACCACATTAGCAAGACCACCATAGAGAAGTGGGGCTTACGATTTTCACAGCGAAAAGATTGAGCATGTGGCTTGGAAAAACACATTGCGATAGGAATGTTAACGTACGTACGACGACGGGGAGAGTTTTACTGTAACATGAAGATCGACATCTTTCTTCAATTCGCGCCGCAATCCGTGATTTGCGGGCCCTGCAAGTTGAGATGTCAAACCTGAGACAGCTAGTACTGTCCTCGGCTCCAAAGAACTGATAGCATAAACCTGGAGATTGTGGCATTAGCCCTTGGGGGGTGAACATTGGTGCGACGGCGAAAGCTTCGATTCTGTTTTCGTCCAGGGGTTTCGATAGTATCTTGAAGATGGCAAGTACATTATCATGAACCACCGTCCCGACGTGTCGGCAATGCGTCGTCTGTCGGACGCACATTCGTCAAGCGAATACATACGCGATGTGTGGGAAGTCGGCGTGAAGATGAAGCGCAACGGAGAGTCGTCGTGGCGCTGCTAGTAGACTTGCGGAAGAGTATGCTGGGTGGTGTGAAGGGGAGGAAGACGTGTCGATGTCGGACTCGTCGGACTCAGCGTGGCCTTTGAGTCGTCAGTGTCGTCTGGAGAGTACTCGTTACCAATGGAAGCAGCATTGTCGTTTGTTTTGGGATTCTGGATACTAAGAAGCTCCTTCCCATCTCATCGAATAGTCGGTCCTGCGTCTGTGCTCGCACGCAATATCATGAGCTTAGTTGTCAACTTAGTATTAATCACACTCACAGTGCACGTGCATCGATCATAATGGTGAGTGGTTTGTCTGTTCTCCTGATGCATAATGCATGGAGGAGAGCTGTCTGTTGTGAGTAGGACTGCTCGGATCTGCTTAGAGTCCAGAAGTTTGATAACCCCCACAACGATATTGACATCATAAACCAACGCACCAACGATGATAATATGTCGTTCTTGGAGTGCCAGCGTAAGATCCCTTCTAGACGAACAAGATTGCCGAGAACCGCATATCCATGACGGTCAGAGAGTGTCACAGGATTCGTATACAGGCGCACTGAGCATGACGGCAAACGTAATTTCAATCTGAGTCCGCAGGCCCTCAACGGTGGCATTCGCAGGTACCTGGATGCGCGATGTCATACGAAAGTCACCACTACCGCAGCGTTAGTGAGGCGATGCGTACGCGCCTATATTATGGTTCTTGTGTCCATGTCAAGGTCTGTGGATCAGTGACGGATAGATTGTATGGAAATAGAAAAGCAACAACCCGGATCTGAAAGCTCGCGATTTCTTAACTTAAAACTGGCAGTAAAATTTGACAGGTGATTGATGCCCCATTGGAAGTCTTGTCAATGATGTTGACATGGACACTGGATTCGGATTTACTCTGCATGCCACTTCAGCATCTCAGTACTTTCCATGTGATGCCATCATTCTCCCACAGACTTCGCCACGAGAAATATCAACCCCGGGCCACTGGCAAGGTAGTCTCGAGCCGTTCTAGGAAAGCGCTTACTAGTGTCGGAATCTTCCGCGCTGTAGAACCACACATGTCACGCTTTTTAGTCCAAATTTGGCCAACATCACCTTTTTTCTGCTGTCTTGTTTTGGATTGAAATCCTAAAAAGTAAACTCGCTTAATATCTGCTAAGATCTCGACGAGCTGCGAGATGAATCTACTGTTTGATATCTAATACTTGGAACAGGTTATAAATAGGGAATAGTATGGGTACGGGTGGTGCTGCGAGCCTGCCATGTTGTTGTGTCGTCTATCGTGAGGGCACGCTGGCATGCTATTGCATCTAGCCGTGCTCCTGCAGTTGAGGGAAGCCCAAGCCAGGCTGCACGTGGGTGAGAGAAAGGTCGGCGAAAGGCCAGTGTCAAAGGGTGCACAGTTGTCGTGACTGTGAGTCTGCCAGTGTGTTGCGGCCGTTTCGGTGTATGCATGGATCATGATAGCGGCGGACCGGCGGTGTCACGCTGTGGGTATCGAGAAGGTCACCAGAGGCGACGAGAGGCGATGCGAGCGTGTCGAAAAGGTCGAAGTGCACGTCGAGGGGGTTTCTGACAGTGTCAGTGCTGGCTTTGTTGTGAGACGAGACAACAACTCGGAGATCAGTAGCCGTTTCAGTGTGTGAGTTGAGCCTGGCTGCCTGAGAGCGAGGAAGGGGCGGCGACAGCGCCGATCGTGTGTAAATTTGCAGCACTCAGGTCGATACTGATGCGCTGGGTGAGCGAGAGGGCTCACGATTCGGTGGAAAAAGTTGGAATAAAAGTATGCGGCGGTGATGCCACTGGTGAGGGTGAACCGGGGCCCGGGAATGGTGGCGATGACGAGGGTGGAAGAGGGTAAGGTGACAACGCACACAGACCGTCGTGCACTCTTGTCCGAGTCGGAGTGGGAGCACACGGGGTCGCCTCAGGCTCACTGTTCACACCGTGCTCGGCGATGCAATGAGTGGGCAATGATGCGGTCAGAAGGCAACAGCGACGGAAAACAGAGAGTGAACAAGGAGTCGAGTGGGTTGGGAGGATGAGCACGATGACAACAGCATGGGAGGGGATTGCCATGCGGGACCCGCAGGTCAACATATGGTCATGGTGTACCCAGTTCTCCGGGGGCATGAGATCCGTGTTAGGTGCAGTCTCATAACCCCCTTTTTCTCCCTGGATTCCCTTGTCGCTCGGAGGGTATGTGAAGTGCAGCAAATGGATCGAGTCGACCGCATCATCAAAGTCAAACAGATTCTCGTCGTCGTCGACGATATCGATATCGTAGTCGTAGTCCAATCGTAGTCAAACATAATTTTGATCGGAGGCAAATACAGAAATAATAATTTAATAACAATTACTTGAGTTAAATGCTTAGTAATACGAGCGTGACACGATGCAATAGTTGCCAGGTAAAAGTCCCCAGACGTTATAGGAAACATTTGCTTCCCGTGTTTACCCGATTTCCTATAACGGCTCGAGACTACTGGCAAGGCAATCATCAGAGTAGTGTCATCTTCGGCTTCCTTTCGGCCGCATCTCTCGAGCAACGAGCTCAACCGCGATTGCTTTGTCTCCACCCCCCAAGAGGCTGAGCAACCTTAACCCTATGCTGGGGTTTAACACTGGGTGCGGCGGAGGGACGTCAACGGCTGTGTTGGCCGCATGTACGACAGAGAATCAGAACAACTGGCACGAAACGAGCGGGCAAAAACGACTAGAACGATCATAGTACTCAGTAATGAAAAACCAGACGGATAAGGCGAAACGAGAACCCAGGTAGCCTAGACAATTGGTCTTGAATCGATTTCTGCGATTGGCTTCTTCATTCCGTGTCACACCGGGTCACGCATCCGAGTAGTCACTCCAGAATCAGACGCTGCCAGTGGTGTCTGTTACGGGGAAACAAAACGTCGGATCCATAAGTACTTACATATGGACTGCCGCCAGTCTCGTCCAATGGAAAAATTAGCGACGCCTTCTCGTGTAGGGTAACCAGGAACCAATGCCTTGTAGGGGAAATCCGGCGCGATTTGGCGGTGGCAGCTCCAACTTTTGTTTCGCACTTTTGTAGACCTTGGGTTGCGAGGAGCCGTCGCCAATGTCGTCTGATGGATGCTCCAATTTCAGGAGGTTGATAAGATAGCAGGCTTTTCTGCGAATGGTTGGACGCTGAGTCGGGCCCGGGAGGGATGTGATTACATAAGCGCGTAGTCTGGCGAGGTTCGCCGTACTACTACTCGTCAAGATCTGTATAAGACCACCAAGCATGCCTAGGAAATTTGGCTCACGCGCGTCCGCTCAGGCCCTTCCGAGGGCACCCCACCGTGTCCACATGTCATCGCCGTCAGGACGTTCCTTTGGCGTACCGAACGCGCTAGGAATACAGCAACCCAGCGACGTCGAAGACGTTAGCGAGCGCGCATCCTGGGCACGGTCGACTATCTTATCCAGGTTGATGAGCCAGGACGAGGACCACGGGTTAAAGTCTCCAACATCGGGGCGGCCGCCAATCCCGAGCGCGCTGCACGTCCGCGAACCTGACTCGACCCCTTTGCCAGCGCTATCTATGACCGTGTTGTCCATTGTGAGCATGCCTTTATCCCGACCTTAAGATGGTTCTCAGCGTTGCGTAGACCGTGCTAGGCGAGTTCTTACTCGCGAACGTATCGATGCCGTTCCTACTCTTCATGGTCAAAGGTATAACTTCTTTTAAAATGACATCGTGTGACACCTCTGAGATGTCTGGTCTACAGGCTTCAACGAGTTCAAAGATGAGTCAGAAATTGCCTTTTATACCGGCGTTCTAGGTCGGCCTCTACTTCCGTTCGTCATCAGACATGCATTTACCCTGCTCGTTCAGTCGCCGCTTTCTTCCTCACTCAGTTCCTCACCTCTCTACTATGGGTGCGTACCCGCCATTTTTATCCTGCTCTTCTCACCTCATTATTGTGTAGGCTACCGTCGCTGACAAGCACGGAAATCGCACTGTCTTGTTTTTCTCCTTGCTTGGGAGTGCGGTCACCGTTTCAGTCTTCGGCACTTGCACAACATTCCGCCAGGCACTCGTCGTTCGCCTCCTCCAAGGCATCTTTGCTGGCGCAGTCGGTGTAGCTCGTGGATGCGTCACCACCGTAACCGACGCCACCAACGAAGGCAGAGCATATGCGATCATGGGGTAACCAAATCCTCCCCTCGTATTTCATCTTATCCTAACTTCCATTTGCAGCTTTTGCTGGGGATTAGGAGGTGTTTCAGGAGCAGTCGTAGGAGGAGCATGTGCGTTATCTCCTCCTGATCTACTGTTTCGGCAACTCACGTGCACATTTCAGTTGAGCGACCTGCGGATAAGTGGCCAGAGGTGTTTGGCACTATCCCTTTTTTCGTAGAACTCCCGTACTTTTTGCCATGTGCTGTGGCTGGCAGTATAGCCATTATTGGTGCGCCTTTTCCTTGTTCCATTTCGCTTAAATCGCTCAGTTTCGCATAGGCTCGATCTTGTCGCTCTTCCTTGGGCCAGACGGAGGACCCAGGGAAGGTGCTATCCGCCTGCCCCTAGAAAAACCTGGAGATCAGCATCCGCCAATACCCGAAGAAGACGAAAGTGTGGACGAGCCCTTTGATGTCGAGCAACCTACGGGGTTTTTTGGTACACTAAAGCGGAAGATTTCTCGTCCATTCTCTATTTATACCGCATCAAGTTCTCCGGTCATCCATCCCACCGAGATCCCCACCACACCGTCCTTCCCTCTGATTTCATCTCCGCCCTTAAACAGGCACCGATTGAGCCGGGCAAACGGCTCCGCATATGGCTACAGCGGGAATCAGAGACATCAACTAGCAAGGACGGTCACGCCACGCAGGAGTGTGGCGAGCACGCTCAGGAATCGGAGTACCTTCGTCGATGGCCCTCACTCGTACGAAGGCTCAGAGCTCAGCTTCACACAACGATTGCTCATGGCGAACGAGAATGCAGTGACGAATATTGCTGACTTGTGGGTTGCTGCTGCGATGAACGTCGACAACGAGGAACAATATGACTTGGACATGGACCTATCCATGGACGAGGAGCAAGGAGGGTTGTATATGGAAGAGGATGATCTTGATGATCAGGACGCCCTCGGGCCGGTTCGCGGGAGGACGGGTTCGCGCAGCATTCGTAGTGCAACAATCTTGCCGCAACGCGGTCCACGTTCGACAAGCGCTCTGTCTCCGTCGATCCGAGGCGGTTCCCGACGCTCTGTCTCACGTACGTCTGCCTTTGGGACCTCGGTGTTCGGGGGCAGCCGTCTCTCCCGTCGCTCGTCTGCAACCGGCCCAAGTATATTTGCACACCCGGGCGTCCGTACTCCGACTGCTGTGCTTGATGCGCAGTTACGCGAGGCAGAACCTTTAGATGCGTTACCCCCTATTCTTGAGCGCCAAGGGTCGGCGAATGCTATCGATACGGCCGAGGCTGGCGTTGTTGAAGAAGTGGCGGAGAAACCCCCATCACTGGTGTCACAACTCCCTATCTTGGTCATCATCCAGTATGGGTTGCTGGCGCTGCACAGTACGACGCACGATCAAGTCTTCCTATCGTATCTCGTCACGTGAGTTAGTCCTTTGCTCCAGTCGGCGGGGAAGTTGATGAGAACGACAGCGACTATAAGTCCGGAGGGCTGAATCTAAGCCCAGGACATTTTTCACAATTGAGTGCGTGCTCTTGGTGTCTTCATGCGGCGCGCTATTGACTTCGTATCTTGCAGTTGCTCTGATGTGCCTATTCCAGATCGTCTACCAATTCTACCTCTATCCGTGAGTAACTCGTATGTTCGCCTATTGTCCGATGCTAACATTTTCCTTTAGAAACATCGGGCACGTACATTTTGTTTGCGAACAACATGATTCTGACCATAGGTTTAGCCCTCCCCGTGGACGTTTCTCGCATATGGCGATGTTCCGAATGGGGTCGCTCTTGTTCATACCTGCTTATCTGACAGTAGTGCCATACCGCGTCTTTGCAAGTGCAACTGACAATGGCAACGTTTTCCTCATGTCTGGTGAGTCACCTCCGAAGTCGTTCTAGCACCTTCGGTCTCAGCTTCTCCTCCTTCCCCAGCGCTCTCGGTGAGCACGTAAGCGCATTTAACTTGGCTGATCCAGTTTGGTTGCTGACGAACGAACGCAAGTGCCGTCCGGTATTGTGGCAATACGTTTGCATACACGTCCGTGGCGATCCTTCTGAACTACAGTACGTTCTCTCTTACGTGCACCGTGTGCCCAGGCTGATTTCCCAACCTAGTGACTCCGCCAGCCGCGGTCGGCTTTGCCAACGGCGCTGCACAGAGTATCGTTAGCCTTGCACGTTGTTTTGGACCGATTCTTGGGGGCTACGTGAGTTCCCTTGGCCTCTGAGCTAGGACGGTGACCTGATGATGAATATATCCCTTGACAGCTCTGGTCGGCGAGCACGCAGGACGACCCATCAGGGTACCCGCTTGGTTTCCTGGCATGTGCGGCGACGTGCGCGATCGCTATAGCCCACAGCTTTTTGATCCGATGATTCGGTGGTAGGGTGATCGTGATTCGCCTCCTCTCACCTCCTTTTCCTTTTATTTATCATGCCCGTATCACAGTTGAACCAACGCATCACACATGGACTACACCAGGAAAAAGAGTGGAAAGCATATACTTATCACAATCCATGGTCGTTTTGTATCGTTTCGTTTCATATCGTTTCAATTTTTTGTTTGATCATCGCGTTGGTCCACCTTCCCCCCCCCCCCTCTCTTCCATCCCTTTTACAAATAATAAATGGGGGGACATTGTTCGACCTTGTAATTTGGTTACTATCGACTGAGCCAAATAGTTGGCCGGTCACAAAATGTAGTAACCTTGAGCTTGAAGTGAGCAAGCAGGATGCATGTCAAAGTTCCGCTCATTATCACACTAGTACTGTTTTTTTTTTCCAGCTGCATGAATTCAATGGCGCCGTTCAACCTAAGAATGTACTCTATGAAGTATAACAATATGTTGTTAGAGGGATAATAGTGGCCCAGTCCTTGGTGAAGTAATACCCGATAGCATCTCTTCGTCATATTTCTGTTCAGATTTGAACGTGCGATCATTGGCATGAATAATGTTTGGAGACCACTTGAAAAGACATTACCCTGTACACGACGTGATTTTGGTGGTGTTAATATCAAGATATAATGCACGAGGTCCGTGTCGTATTTAATACAGAACATCGAAAACATAGAGAAGCAAGGAACCGTCAACTGGCATTGTCTCTCGAAGTCTAGGAATCTCTAAAGAGGAAGAGATCAACCATCGATTGCAGGATGCACTCTCGGAAGATTACTCACAAAAGTTCGTTCCCGACTATTCCTTCGTGCTATCGTCTTGTTTCATTACTTGATCCTGCGATTTCTCCAACGCCTCCTCGTGACGTTGGAGCAGCAACCGGTCTACCCAGCCGCCCTTTGGAAACGGTTTATCCCACCGGTTGTGCAAATGCACTGCAAATATCCTTTTCAGCGCTTGGTCGAGTCCACCACCTTCTTCCAGACCATACCCCTCCACCCAGTGTCCGTCTGCACGGTCGGGCAAGAACGGGTCGGGGACGCTGTTGTCGAGTCGACAGGCGAGGGGATCACTGAAGCAGAAAGGGAGGATCTTGAATGGTGGGATCGACGCGGCGAGAAGGCGACGCCAGAGCCGGAGGTAGAGGATCGCACCCCAGTCTGTCGAAGGCGAGCGAGGGGGTGTGGACCTCTTCATGAGGTAGAAGGCTTCGCAAAGGTAGGGCGAGTACTGTTTGAAGTGCATGAGAGCGCCGTTGAGAGCTTGGTATGTTTTTGCTGGACAGTGTGCTGTCAATCGATGTGTAAACGGGTGGGAGAGGGAAGCGAGACGTTACCCCAGCAGTCCCATTGCGTCACGAACTCGTGCTCGAGAAGGGGCTCGAGGTCGCGTGTGAGGAGCATGTCCATATCGATCCATACACCACCATAGTGCCATATGACAAGGAGACGAACAAGGTCACCGTCGACCCATGCTTTCTTGTCGTTCAGTTGAAGAAGGCTGCTCGATGCCAAGGCCGTGCCTTCAGCGAGAGTAGGAATGTCGACGATGTTGAGCAAGAAAGACTCGGGATAGCGTTGGAGGTATTTTTGCACTATCGGGTTCTCGGCAAGGTCACCATTTGACCAGAGTATGAGGCGAGAGCGAGGCAGATTCTGAGTGGCGAAGAAGGACTTGAGCATAAACTCTTGGCGTTCCCCAAACGGGACGAGGTCCGTGCGCCAGTAGGTATGGTACTGGTTGCGATGTTGGGGCGGTATCCAGCCTTGTTCAAGGGTGTCATGCTCTGGCAGAACGACAGTGCCAGCAAAAGCATAACAGTCCATCCCCATTCGCATTGGGACCCCTGCTTGGACCTCGAAACGCTTTTTTCCATAGAGTTGCTCGCTGAGGTTGTACGACGGGCTGACGTGGTCCGGAGCGAAGCAATCGGAGAGCGGGGATATGGGGTGTATTTCGTTCGTGATCCAGTTGCGGTCATAGAAAACTAGGTCGACGTGGAGATGGGGCTCGAACGCTCGCCATACCCACCAGAGCGCGAAGAGGGCGGCAGGGACGACAAATTTTAAGATGTTGAATAGCGAGCGAGGTCTGATGAGCGACATTGCTCGAGCCCGGATCGGGTACTTCGTCACGATGGTTCGCAATCAAGAAAGATTCGGGGGGCGCGAATGCCACGGTCACAGCGCCAATGATTGAAACAGCGCAATCTCAATCAACGGCCCCTTCTACTCGGAATGGATCAACAAATTTTCAAAAAAGGTCTGACGAAACTGCCCTCATCATGTTACATACCATCACCGCTGAAGAAACGTTAACAAAGTCCAATCCCTCATTCGTTGACTATTATTACCCCTTGTTCCTTGAACCCCCACAGGTTATCCTGATTCGCTCAAAAAAAAAGACCAATGTAGGTGATCAAGTTGTAGGTCCCAGCCCCTGGTGAGAGCGGGATAATTTATGGTAAAGTGGCATTGCCGGGACTCTGTCTCAGTAACATTAGTGACACTTTGTCTCAGTCATTGCATGCGGCCATCCAATCCAATG
This sequence comes from Leccinum subgranulosum, assembly GCA_038091575.1. Classification (NCBI taxonomy): domain Eukaryota; kingdom Fungi; phylum Basidiomycota; class Agaricomycetes; order Boletales; family Boletaceae; genus Leccinum; species Leccinum subgranulosum. The sequence continues at coordinate 28,658 of JBBPOS010000072.1, read as the reverse complement.
CTCCTGCGAGCCCGCTAGACTGTTGTTTCCACCAGGCGATGGTCCGGTCCAATACTATCTAGTACTGCCACTTCTGAACGCCAACGGAGCGCCACATGGCTTCTACCAAATCCTTCTCCTTTGGCCCTCACACTGTCCAGGGCTATCAGTTCTGTTTGCGAGGACCCATAGAGACCCAGAAATTCAAGTGGCACTGAGACAGAAGCATTTTAGTGAACACGCTCATGGAATCATCGTCCCAATAAACATTATATACCGCCACTTCCGAACGTGAACGGATGTAGATCCGGGACCCGAACTCGTGTCTGCCTTGAACATACAGTAAGCCCTTGATAAGACGCTTTGCCAAATCCATCCCCCTTTGGCTCTGACTCAGACCTAACGTTATGATACATACAGGTCCAGGGTCCTCATTTTTTACAGGTATGTACGAGACTCAGGAATTCGGGTGGCACCGAGACAGAAACATTTTTCCGAACACGCTCGCGGCATCATGTTCCCAACAAACCGCTTTGGGGCGTCTACTAGTAACATAACGTTGGAGACGTCAGATTCAAACCCTAGTAAGCGGACTCAAACACACGGTAACCCTTTCCGTTCGACTGCCAACACAATGCCTGCCGTGATTTCTCGAAACGGAGTACTAGACGAGGCGTTTATAAGACGGAAGGAATCCGATTGCCATCGACTCTCCATTTTATTTCCGTCCTGTCATGACGAGCTCTACCATCGCGTACGCTATTGCCTTTGGGTGCATTACGATCTACATCGGTAGACGTTATTTCTCGGATACAAGATCCACTTTTCCACTTCCTCCTGGTCCTCCTGGCTTACCCTGGGTTGGAAATGTCATCGGGATTGATGCAGGTGCCCCGTGGAGAACCTACAGCGAATGGGCAAAGACTTACGGCAAGTCAAGCATGTACAGACCACAACCTGCTATTCATGTAGTTGCCTGTGCAGGTGACATTGTATACTCCCGACTATTAGGCAAAGATATCATTATCCTCAATTCGGAAGAAATGGCGAAGGATCTACTTGAGAACCGTTCTTCAAACTATTCTGACCGTCCTCACCTCGTTATCAACGAAATGTATGTCCCTCTTATGGTATTGGATAGACAATTTGGACTAACGATCCTAGGTCTGGGGTCGATTTCGCCACTGCAGTAGTGGGATACGGTGACAGATGGCGACTCCATAGACGGTTTGGACACCAGACGTTTCGGCTCGACGCAGCACCCAGGTTTTTGTCCCTGCAACACAACAAGGCATGTCAACTCCTCCGACGGCTGCTCGATAGGCCAACTCAACTTGACGATCATGTACTCGAGTACGTGTCCCAGCTTTAGTGCAACCACAAAACACGTGTTGACTCTTTGCACCAAGATATACGGCTTCGGTTATACTGAACAGCGTGTATGATTACGACCCCGAATCTAGGGACGACAAAGTCATCAAGGGTCTAGAGCAAGTTCAGGAAATTGCTTTATCTGTCGTACGCCCCGGCGTCGCGATTGCCATTTCCACCTTCCCGATACGTGAGTAGATCGCATATGCTACCATACGATCAAGTAATTTACATAAACTTACCCGCAGTGGAGACATTACCAGAATGGCTTCCGGGTATGTCATTCAAAAAAGAAATAGCAGCTGCGAAAAGGCTTGCAAGCCAATTTGTCGAAACACAATTCCAACGTTGTGTACAAAATGTAGTGAGATCCATATACATCCATCTCATGCCTCTGTTCACTATTCTGTAAAGACGGACTGCGATGCTGCTCCGGGCTTGATACATGATGCACTGAGAAAGGCAGGAGAGAAAGGGGCAGTGCCGGATAAAATATGGTTGAAGACTCTGGGTGAAGCAGCTGCTTCTGCATCTCTGGGTAAGCTTCTTGAACACTTGATTTGGTCCCTACTCAATACGCCGTGCACTGTAGCTGCGACGGAAACAGTGAGTCCATATTACAAAGAATTTGCATTGGTGCTACAACTTCTGGGAACAGTCTCACTCGACTCTCATGACGTTCTTCCTCATGATGATGTTGAATCCGGCAGTTCAGAAAAAGGCGCAAGCACAAATCGATGCTGTGGTGGGCAGGGACAGATTGCCATCGATAGATGATCGACCTTTTCTGCCGCTCGTCGATGCCATATTTTGGGAAACATTCAGGTACAACCCCGTCACGCCTCTCTGTAAGTGACACTGGACCCCTCAGTAATTTTTGATGCTAAGACGCCGCGTGCAACCCCTTAGCCATTCCCCATGCTGCTGTGGACGATGACGTGTATAACGGATTCCACATCCCAAAGGGTAAAACATTCGACATTTGCCACAGCGACAGAACATCTACTGATACCCGCTGTTCCAGGTGCTATCGTCATATCGAACCTGTGGTTAGACCCCTTTTACTTCATTCTAAATTGACTTTGGTGACACATGTCATTGCCAGGGCGATGTCTCGCGACGAAAGGAGATACCCCAATCCACACGCGTTCGATCCCGAACGATTCTTCAACGACGACGGTTCGCTTAAACCGAACGACGTCCTACATATCGCGTATGGATTTGGTCGCCGGATGTGCGTCGGGCGACACTTTGCCGACACGTCAGTGTGGTCCACGATCGCCAAAGTGCTGGCCATGTTCCAGATATCGAAACCGCTGGACGAAAACGGAGTCGAAATCACCGTCGAACCAAAGTTTACGAGCGCGCTCGCCGTGTGAGTAAAGGTTGATGGGGACTGATTCGTCCATTCGCATTAATTTTTCTTTGGTTGTTGTTTACAGCCATCCTCTCCCGTTCGATTGCAGGATCGTGCCTCGCGTTCCAGGTATGAATGCAGAGAAGCTGGAGGAGTTGATTGCTGTGAGCGATGCATAGGGCCGCTCGTGGATTTGGTAATATCAATATCTTTATTTGTATGCGCGCCGGTGTGCTTTGCCTGTACTTGTAGAGGGGAGTCAGAGCAAGGGCGAGTGATTACAACGTGTATGACTACTAAGTGGTAACTTTGTGGACAGCAGACCTAGGGGACTATAACAAACAACGAATGGTAAGGGCAATGATATCCTCTGGGAATGCACTGGGAGTTGTCGAGCAATACCAGTGCACATGGTGGGTACCGCTCACCTCAGCGCAAAAGTGCTTGCCAATCGACTGATGGCACATGTACTACGATGTCATCCTGAGTCAGAAACACATTTCTTTTGTTGGCCTTCTTGCGAAGCAGCATACGGAGAGTGACACCGTGCCAGCGAGGGGGAAAGGCATGTCGCAAAATCGGGCGGCGAAACGAAATGAGATGGGCATAAAGAAACAGGAAAAGATAAGAACGGGGTGAGGATATGACAGCACGCATTGTTTGGTCAAGGACAAGGGCCTGGATCGTTCATTGTCGTTGAACAATCAGCGAGTGCGATATCAATATAGGATAGGTCGAATCAGGAAAAAAAGCGTTGGTGGCATCAGGTGTGGCGCGGAGTGTCAATAGAACAGACGCCACAAGACGGAGGTGGATGAACAAGGTATTACATAACGCGAAACACACCAACAGACATTTACGTTTGCCATGCATGCGTTCTTCTGCTGGTGGTGGGAATTTGGGTTCAGCTGAGCACTGGCGGACTGAACCTCCGAGTCAGTCAGTAAGACCGCACACAAAGGTGCTCCCGCTGGCTCCTCCAAACCTGGTGCTAACGCGGCAGAAGAGACTCGGACTAAAAAGGGGGTAGGTAGAGATGAGTCATGAGTCAGAGATACTTTGTGCATTGCCGAGTCACCCTCAGAAAGGGTAAGCGAGGAAGTTCCCGCGGCACACATGCATGCGTCCGCATTTCAGCCAAAGCTTACGACAACGTGGGGCTGCCGCGACCTCGGTCACCCTGTTGAGGTAGGAGGACTTGCGACCACGTCGTTTTCTGTGCGCATGACTGGCCGCAACACCAAAGGAACCTGGGCTCGTGTTCAAGCTCACCGGGTTGTCTGGCAACATTGTGTGAACCCCTTCTTGACGTTTCGATGGCCGCTTCGTTTGCTTTCATTTCGCTTGTGGTTTGACATCCACTGCCTTGAGATCGGGTTCCGTCATGTCAGCCAGCCTGAGTTCAGCAGCTCGTCTGGTCTATACTATCAGAGCAGTAGGTAGTTGGCGAACGAGGTCAAGGCGCGGGGAACAGGGAACGGGAACGGGGAAGAGGACGAAAAGCAAGCGTTGTGGTGGATCGGGGGGTGGGAGAGGCTGTTTTGGAACTGGGTAGCGCGGGCCGCTAGTCTCTCCTAGGCAGACCACTAGGTTGGAAGACAGTCGTTCCTACTATTCGGGGCCGCCGCTCATGGTGGGCTGTTTTTCCTGATGACGGCGCCGTGTCTTGGACCAGGCTGGTGAGTGCGACCGTCTCAAGCACGTTCGTAGCGGACCGTCATCAGCAGTAATCTCATTATTCATGTCGGGTATTCCCTGTTCTCCTACAACCAGCTTTTTTTTTTCTTTTTCGGAAACCGTGAAGTCGTTGTTTTACTACAGGAGTCCTGCTGGGTTTCTGCGTTAATACCAATTACAAGTCGTGACGCACACCTGATATGCATCGGGGCGAGGAAGACTTGACCTGAACTGACCTGCTTGCTTACACTGCCGCGTGCGCGATGCGCATGCGATAATTGGACGTGCATAGAGGACTGGCGTAGGTACCCGAGTTATAACTCGGCAAAGATTCCGAGAGTCCCGGAGCCGCATTGGCCCTGGGCCAACCTGCCAATCAGAGTCCACGAAAAGACGGTATGGTGAGCTGCGAGGGTGGGTGGGAACACCTCGCAGGTGCGTGTACCTGAAAGTCGGGATCGCGCACTCCGGACCCTAGGGGGTAAGCTGCGAGGAGCCGGAATGGGAAATGGAGGCAGGGCGTGGTGGGTGGGTGTACTGAAACGGGCTCGGACAAGCGCTGCAAGGTGGATGAGCAACGTGGTGGAGGCGAAAGCGGTGCCTCTCGCTTGTGTCGCTTGTCCGAAGACCTTGCACAGTGGTTTCACTCGTGCCTCACTGCACCGACCCACCTGGCAATGTCAATTTGGACCGAATGACCAAGTCCGTCCCGTTGTGGTGTAAAACGTTGTCGCACGAGTTTTTTTTACCTTTGACTCAACCAAGGTTACTCTCCCCGACGTGCTCACGCGTATCATGAAAACGCGACCATGCGCAGCGCAGTGACCAGCGTCGCCGCGAGGGGTGTTGACTTGCAATGCGATACTATACATTGTAAGGGGGTCATTACTATCTTTGAACTCCGCCAACAGGTTAAACAATTGACAACGATCATGACATGGACAAGCTGCTGCCAGCCTGTGCCTAACCTGCGGTCGTCGGTCTTCGGACAATCCTTCAAGTTATGAGGTTGAGTCGCACAGAACCGAGTCATCCCACTCGGGCCTGGATCAAATTTTGGCGATTGTACCTATCGCCCATGTCCCTTTTCCTCATGCAGCAAAAGAAGGCAGTACATATAAATGAAAGAGTCCAGGACTCAATCTTGCTCCCCTGCAGTTTGGTTCACACCCCATCCTTTCTCTTGTGTATGCGATGTCCTCTGACTCCGACTTGGATGGTCTTGTACAAAGCATAGAGACGTCTGTTGTTATACCTGGTAGGCTTACTCCCAAACCCGATAGCAGATCGATCTCACAAAATTTCCCACTAGTGGTCGTATTCACCATTGTCGCGTACGATTACAGTGAGCACTACTTTGTACATGCTCTCTCCTTCACCGTGATCTGATCATTTAATTTCTTTCTGCTGGAATTCTAGTCCTTACATTTTCACAAGAGGTATATTATTTTACCAACTTCATTCCATCTGAGCGCTGATGCATTCACAAAGGTAGATCAGGTCTGGGTAAGTATATGATGGTTATCACCTACAAACTGCAGTCCTAACAGCGCAATAGCGCAAACGATGGACCTGGGTTTCTACTCTATTCCTCATCGTACGTTGTAGAGCTCGTGTTAACTTTTTTTGTTCGGAGCCCTCACCGAATTTATTACTCCGCAGGTCCGTTACCTTGGTCTCCTATGGGCCATGTATGTCTCTTTCTGCCACTTCGAATTTTTGCCAGTGAAACCTTGCTAATTCGGTGTCCGTTATCAAGCCTTCTTGCTATCAGTATGTTCGATATTAGATGATTGATTAGGTTGACCCAAAAACACCTGCAGCTGGTTCTATCCTGTTACCTGGTCCTGACTTGGTCAGTTTTTCGACTAGTGCAGCTAATCTTCGATGACCGTTCAAATAGGGGTAGGTATTTCATTTGCGCGTCGTAGCGTGACTTAATAGCCAAACAGATGTAAGTCACTTTCTCGTAGTTGTCAGTTGCCGGATGAAAACATAGATTTAATTTTGCAGGTACGGTTCTATTTGTGATTGGAGACTGGGCATACATGATATTCCTTGCTGCTGCCGATCGTGAGTTGTCATTTTCGCTTACTTAGCATTGTGCTGAACCGTGTCGTAGTTGTGATGATCCTGCGCGTTTGTGCACTATGGAGTCACAACAAAGTGATCCTCGGGATCCTATTGTTCATTTACATACCACAAGTCCTCGTCTCATTTGTTTGGGAAATCGTATATTATTCACCTGGTAAGACCCTTGAAGGTACGTTTGGAAGCTCCAAATCGAGTTAGTTTTTGTATGTCGAACTTTTCTCTTTTTCCCTAGTCTCGGTCGGTCAAGTACTCAACTTCAAGTTTTGCAACTACGCATCCACTTTAACAACCCCCTCGGCAACATGGAGAGCCTTTCCCCGATTTGTTCTTGGGGCTGTTATGTTGATTCTTGCTGTCATCCCAACACTGAAGTATTCGATCGACATGTATAGAGTGACGAAGATCTGGCAGAGCAATCGGTCTATCACCTTACTGGTGAAGGAGGGAGCCGTTTATTTCGTTGTGTATGTCCCAGTCTCACTTTTTCCCCATCGTCTCCCAATCTTCCGCACGAATCTCGCTAACCATCCGCCTTCTCTTCCAGGAACGTGCTGTTCAATATCATCAATGCTGTCACGCTATCCAACTTTAACTTCTTGATATTCCTCGACTCTTTCAGTTACGCGGTTTCATGTAGTATCGTGCCACGATTCATCATCAGTATCCGGGAACTCTACGATCACGACCAACAGACCAGATATCAAGGGCTCGACACAGGATTTGGCATGTACTCGCAAAATATTGGCCATCAAAATACGACCGTTTCTAGCATTGGCTTTGGGCCTACAAGGGAGGAGGACCTGGACACGGGAGGCTATACGGAGAATTCGAACGCGATACCACTCAAAGTGGTCGGAGGGCACGGGATGAAATACAAGAGGATGAACCTGTAAGGATTGGCAAGGACATCACTTCGAAACACGGTGGACCGAACTGTACTGAAAATTAGTAGTTGGCTTAATACGAGTCTTTAACCGTTTATCCTCTGGCAGAGACCCTCCTCTGGATGTTCTGTGAAGACCGAGGATATTGTACAGTCGTCACTGAAGACTTTGAATCACGCAGAATGCGTCATGTTCATGGTTAGGTCAGTCTCGTAGTCCTTACATCAGTTCTCAGGCAGACACCAGCCTCATCGGTCCTCCACCACGCCCCCACCTTCGTCTGGCAGCACGCCTTTCGCCCTCAACCTTTCTTCATACCGCGTCAACAGCAATCTCTCCACCCACCCATCTTTCGGAAACGCCTTTTCCCACTGGTTGTGCAGATGCACCGAAAACACCTTGCCCAACGTTTGATCCAACGCCCCACCCGCCTCCAACCCCAATCCCATCGTCCATTTCCCGCTCGATCGGTCTGGTTCAAACGGGTCCGGAAGACGGTTGTCCAAGCGACAAGCGCGTGCATCACTAAAGCAAAAGGGGAGAATTTTGAATGGAGGAACGTGGGCCGCAAGAAGTCGGCGCCAGAGCTTGAGGTAGAGAAGAGAACCCCAGTCGGTCGAACCAGGGCGGGGCGCAGAAGAAGTGGTCATGACGTGGAAAGCTTCGCAGAGATAGGGCGAGTGTTTGTGAAAGTGCATCAGGGCGCCGTTCAGCGCCAAGTACGGTTTGTCTGCGTGAATGTAGGTCGGCTCAACAGCTGCAAAGGAGAGAAAGGGACGCACCGTAGCAATCCCATTGGGTCACAAATTCATGTTCGAGAAGGGGTGCGAGGTCCCGGGTGAGCAGCGAGTCCATGTCGATCCAAACACCCCCATAAGTCCACACGACCAACAACCGAACGAGATCCCCATCCACCCAGGCCTTCTTGTCATTGATGTCCAACAAACTACTGCCGTCAAGGGGTGTTCCTCGCGCCAGCGTCCCAATGTGAGCCACACGCAATTCGAATGCATCCGGGAACAGAGCGAGGTATTTGTTGATGAGCGGGTATGCGCTCAGGTCGCCATTAGACCACATGATCAAACGGACATTATCAAGGTTTTGGGTCGCAAAGAAGGATTTGAGCATGTATTCCTGCCGTTCGTCGAAAGGTGCGAGGTCAACACGCCAGTAGGTATGATAGTTGACGCGGTCTTCGGGCCGTACGAATGTGTGGTGGAGTAATTGGAGTGGGGACTGAATAGTGGCTGCGAAGTCGTAACAGTCCATGTCGAACCGCATGGGTACGCCAGCATGGACCTCGGTGTGTTTGGGACCGTATAGGAAGCGAGAGACGTTGTAGTCGGGGCTAACACGGTCAGGGTTGAAGCAGCCCAAGAGGGGCTCGATGGGGGTGATTTCGTTCTGTATCCATTCTCGGGAGTAGAATGCGAGCTCGATGTGGGGTTCGTAGACGAAAAGGCCAACGAGGACGGCAATGACTATGAGCGGGACGATGACTTTGAGTGCCGTGAGGATTGTCCGTGGTCGTATCAACCAAATGGACAGGTTAGGCCTGCGAGACGAGCGGCGACGTGGCGAACGAGATCGGGAACGAGAACGAGAGCTCGTTGTCAAATCCGAAATCGAGTGCAGTGGCAGCCGCTCATATGCCGCGTTGGACATGACAGGCGAACGAAAACAAACAAAAGCACATCATCTCAATATTTAAGTAGATTTCATACTATGATGATACCAAAGTAGTAGACTGTCCATTCATTAACGACAGCCCAAATTGGCCTTGGTCTACGACTTTCAAAACCGTCGACCAATCATGATGGTGTGCGCTACAGCACTGGCACGGCAGACACGAACTAGCGCAAGATGAATATGAATATTAATAGTCGAGAGCTGAACTGGTAAGTATCATCGTTGGCGCGTTTGATATCGTTGAGCCTCCTGGACTTTGGGCAGATCCTGGCACGACATCTCTGCGTGTCGTTTGCTGGCGTCGAAGGTCTACTATCAAAGATTGCTTCGTTTCCAATCTACCAAGAGACACATACTTGGATGTTGTGAAAACCAAAACTCGATCCTACTGGAAGGCAAAACTTGGAAACGTTGATGAATGTGAGTTAGAGGTCTTCAAGGTGTCGAACTAGGAGAATTCAAAGATAACGGGCATACTCCAGAGAAGTGAGGAAGGCCGATTTGTCCCTGTGAATTGGAATATAGGCCATCTTTGTGATGACATCTCGTTTTCAAAGGCGTTAAATGTTGTCATAGAGAAAGCACTCCGTAAGTACAAGGATTGTGTGGTTTGCCGAATTGTTCACTTGCAACAGGGGTTAGTACCTGTTGCTCCAGCTATTTTAGTGCTGTTCCGGGGAAACCAGTCGCAGCTGCTCACTAAGAATGGCTCAACGAGAGCACGGAGGCGGCTCTCTACTGCCGCTGTCCCAAGTCAATTCGTCACGCAGCAGCATAAATTATGACTGAAGAAGACTACGCACTTGCACTGGAGCTTGCTGATGTATGACGGAGAATTTTCACGAGCTCATGCAATTTACCAAGTCATGGAAGGCCACAAGATTTCCACTCTTCACAACTCGGTAATTGGAGCTAAGCAATTCAAAGTCGATGATATATGTGTTGATAGGTACCGTCTTATTTTCATTGTGGTTGAAGTCAAAAATGAAGTGGGGAGTCCCCAATGAGAACCCTGTTTTCAGAATCCAATACTACCTGAAGATAACAAGAGAAGTACTTAGCATTTCGGCGCATTGCGTTTGGCGTTTGCCCTGCGCTTTGTTGTCGATCCATGAGTGCAGATCCAGTCGGGTTGTTGATCATCTTTTACATAGGACCTTGCATTGTCTTTGCCGCTCCTGCTTGGAATATACGAGTTACTGTCTATGCCGATCGCATTCAAGCTGCACGGCAAGGATACTGATACTGCCAATCTTGCGGTTGTGCCTTGGTCGCACTTCGTAAACGCATTCGAAAACTGCAACAATATATTGGCGTTGGGACCACCGGAGAATCTGTCGTGATCAACCGAGGAAGTTGCAATTCCCATGCTCACCTGCGATGCCAACTTGAATTAAATCCACTGCGCACCCCATTCGTATCGCAGTACCAGTACCTGTAGGTAGTCCATCGGAGGAACGGTACACTGAACCACCAGAGCGCAATGACAACCTCTGTAATACCAATTTGAGACTAGAATGAAGTTTGATTAGTGCAGACTCGGGTCATGACTCGGCCGGGGATACAAATGCCATCATCCGCGACGGAGTCACAAATATTATGGGAAGAGCACTCACGCTGCCACCGAGGATTGGTGGAATTAATCTGCGATAGAAATTGGCGTGAAAGATAACGGAGAAAAGATGCTTTGGAGCATGTTGGTCGCTCGGGATCACGATCTGTGGCGAAGAGGCACACAGTCTGTGAGACAATTCCCTCACGATACCTGAGTGATCCACGCAATCAATCGAAGAATCAAGAGCGGGACGGGGAACGGGGAACGGGCGCACATCTTGGCTCGTGACCGCACTCTGCCCTAAAAGAATCCTGCCTAAGGTCCGGGAGACTCGCCAAAATCCGGCACATACCGTACCCGTACCCCTTGCCCTTGACCTCGTCCTCGCAAATAAGCGCAGCAGTCACATCGCGCAGTTCGCTTCGTTCTCGACAAGAGTATACCTGGACCGGTATGGACAATATGCAGACCATGGTAACGGATCACGACGGGTATCTCAGAAAGGTGCGTTGCTCATCTTGCGAGTCGATTGCGCAATCGTGTCTCATGCCTTCCTCCGACAGTCATCCCTTTTGGACACCTCTCTATATGAGGCGCTCAAGTCCTCAGATTTGTCTTCGTTTCATCAACCAAGCGATCTAGAGACCCCGTTTTCGAAATTCACCACTGCCAATGTCGTTCCAAACCATCAAGACATTCCGCTTATCGATGCCATCGTTTCCCAGCGACACGCCCAGCTTTCAATCATTGCGTCACAGATGGCGAACATGGACGAGGTCATTCAGACGCTTATCGCTATGCGAGCTAAGCTCGAGGAAAACAGCGCTCACGTCCGCCGATCATTGCTCGCCCACCAAGCGCTTACTTCCCCCGCTCGTCGGATCCCTCCAGAGGTCTTGGGCGAGGTGTTTTACCATTGCCTGCCCAAAGCACCATACATCACTCCCAGGGACAATGATGCTCCTTTGGTGCTCACTCAGGTATGCCGTCTTTGGCGTGCCGTGGCGATATCTACCCCACGCCTCTGGTTCTCCCTTTCCATCCACCTTCAGAAAACAGCCTGTGAGGCGTATCGTCGTGGATGTGAAGATTGGTTGACCAGGGCTAAGAGCGTCCCTTTATCTGTTCGGGTCCTCAATGACATCAACATGGCCTGTGAGGATCCGGCCCTTGTGTCATCCATATCACACTGGCTCCGATCGCGCATAGCCCATTGCAATGATATCTGGTGGTATGGACCTTCTTTCCCCACTATCTTTTGTCCAGACGACGAGGCCAAATTCGTTCTGCCCCTGGAACGTCTCCGAATCACCACTCATCGAGATACTCTTTCCATCCGACTCCCTGCATCTGCAAAGCACCTCCGTTTAGCGTTTCTACATAACCTCAGCCACGATTTGCAGTCCCTCGATGGGATCGACCTGCCCTGGGGTAACTTGGTCGACCTGAACATGCACTTTGCCTTGTTCAATAGCACATTGTTCATCCAGCTCCTCGCGCGCTGTGGTCAGCTCCAGTCCCTCGTCGCCTCGTGTCTTTCCGCAGACGATGTCCAACTCGCAGCCTTGCGCGGACTCCCACCAGGTTCGATAACACACCCCACCCTGCGCCGTATCGAAATAAAAGTGATTCGATCGGGACTTGACTCCATCTTCAACGCGCTCACTCTTCCCGCGCTCGAGGACTTGGACGTTTGTTTTTGTTATCGGGAGCGCGACACATGGCCCCACGCGGCGTTTATGGAGATGGTCGGGCGATCCCGGTGTGCGCTGAAGCGATTGACGATACGGTCGAATAAGAATGCGGTGTTGCATTTCACAGATTACATGGAAGCGATGCCGGGGTTGGCCATCTTCACCTCTGCGCCTGGAAATTTACTGTCTCGATAAGCTTCTTGTTGATCGGCGGATCTGTGGACTCGTTCGTGACAACAGATTCATGATATAGTGACGCTGCCTCGTCCACCTTCTCAAAATTTGAATAATCTCGATTAGCAATGTACTACTAGCTACTCCTTTTGTCGCATGGTCACCACTTCAGAACGGATGTATTTATTACATGTGGATTTATGTAACTTCTCTGAGACTGGTCGCCAGATGCATGCAAGATATTTCGCAAGTGCATGACTTGATACCTCGCACCAAGTGCTAACAGTGATCAGCTCCGTTTTCTCGGCGTCCATTCCCACAATCCTGGGATAAGATCCTGTGGAAGAGGATAGCTGCACATGGGATAAGCTTCATCGTCAATTTAAAAGAAGAGCGTTTCTCGTTCATCAGGGCGGCCGAATATCTCGGGATCTCTACCCAATAATATTGATCACATCGAACGTCTGCAAAGTATTTCTCAACGCAGATGCGTCGATCGAATCCGAAAGTGATGTCGTTTGGTTTCAGCGTACCGTCATCAGTGAGAAATCGCTCAGGGAGGAACGCATGTGGGTTGGGGTACCTGGATTTGTTAGTCTCCCGTAGGCAGACCCTTAGGCAGGAAGACAGTCGTTACTTCTTTTAGGGAAAAGTGCGGTCACGAGCCAGAATGTGCGCCCCTTCCCCGTTCCCTGGCCCGCTCTTGAATCTTCGATTGATTGCGTGGATCACTCAGGTCATCGTGAGGGAATTGTCTCACAGACAGTGTGAAGCAAACTATGGATTTGTCGTGTCCCATCGTTCTGGTCCAAGAAGCAGGTATCAAAACCTGTTTCAAAAGAATGTGGAGTTCTCTAAAAGGATTGCACCTGAATGTGGCGTCAACAGATGCTCGAGCATGCATAAAATTGCCAGCTATTTACACTTTGGGACACGGAACTCGTCATATACGTCGTTGTCCACGGACGCGTGGGTCATCGCTGGATGGATCTATATATAAAAACCATAACCGATGGATGGAACTACTCACAGAGTGCTTAGTGGGGAAAGGGGCTACATCTGAGCGTTCCTCAGAAAATAGCATCTATGTAGGGCAGAAAAGGTCGATCTTCCATCATGTGGTCGGTAGGCTAGCCTTCCCCACTACAGCGAGAGGGAAAACGACAACAAGACGGAGTTCGACTGCGGAACATTGTGAGTGCTGATGATTTGCATCCCATACAGTCGCAACATATGTGGGAAAATGATCTTACGATCTTTCTGATTACCTGAAAAATGTTGTCCCAGATGTGTCCAGTGCCTCTATTTCTTTCTTCGATGGTGTGTCATACAGCGAGCGATAACGCCAGTCGACTGTCACGCATATGCGTTATTTAAACATTGACACGAAGTGATTAATCTCCGAAGAACATCTTCAAACAGCCGATCTGAGTCGAGATAGCGCCTCGTGTATGCGCGCGCCTTTGCCATCTCACCAGTACTTGGAGATTGCGAAGGCACGCGAATACACTCTTAAATGACATACCGGGGAACCACGACAGGAGGTGGAAACTGCCAACAAATTCATTCCGCGACTGAGATAGGAATGTGATTGGCTCACGCAGCGTAATTGTTGCAACTAAGATCATACGAGATGTAGAATTTCCAAAACATTTGCCGCGATGTCGAGTCCGTCCTTTCGAGACGCTGTTTCGTAGCCATACACGCCAAGAAATGGACGATCTGAGTGGATTCTGGACCGGTTCTGAGATATTTCGCGATTTTTCCGAATTGATGATGATGATGAGCCCTTTCCAAAAAGCCAAGAATAAACCATGACAATCTCTTCACCTACACCAATACTACTGGTTCCGTAAGACGTGACATTGAACTCAGCATCACTTAAACTTACCGTACGTTCGTGCCCACTCGGAATACGTTATGAAGCACCCACTAATTCCAATAACGTCCATTCCATGGTAACCCAGGAGGACCAGGGGAAACGGGCAGGAGGGTCAGTTGGCGGGTCTTCCAATGTACAGCATACAGGTCTAATGAAAAAGCGCCTACAAGATTTTGAACTCAGATTATCGGTGCATACGATCTGATGCCGCTGCACCGACATTCCGCTAGTACTGATTTGAAGTGTTTTCTCCGCCGCTCTCTTTGTCCGCGGACACGCACAATGATTGGACAATTTGCAACGTCCGCGGATCGCTTTGCCACTGTCAGCCTCAAGCATCGCGCGTGCATTTCTACGGCGGCCTCTGGACTCTGGAGTCCCACGACGACCTTCAATGATTGCCTGTCTTGGCATGTCTGTGAAAACGACGACCAGAACTGCCAAGCCTCTTAGGCGCGCGTTAGGATACACTATGCTCTGTTGTAGGAAACCAAGGGAGCCGAGCGGGAATCGATACAGTTTGTGGCGCCTTGAAGCGTCCTACTCACACGACAAAGAACTCGGCGTTCAATTTGATTCTCGCCAATGGCGTCGCGTGGCTGCATGCGCCATTTATAGACATGGTGCAGGCTTCCGCAGCGCTGGACTCGATGACGGACCGCCATCAAGGAAAAACATTACATACCTTCAGGTGCCGTACACTTATTTATAGGCATGTGAAGCCACGTTGCAGAAAGTTGTGGCCGGGAACTTTAATTTTAAACCTGGAGCTTAAAGGGTTTACACACATGGTGGGCACATTAAGTAACTCGAGCCCTGTGAGCGGAGCGGACAACATTTTGTCACTTGTTGAGGATGAGAGGCTGTTCGATGTATCGGACGCCGTGAAATGAGGCGCCGCGCCCCGGAAATATGATGGGCCACCGACATATTTGATGGCTGGTGACCGGTGAGCCCGGGCCCCCAACTACCTCAAACGCCCAGTAAACAGAACAGGAAACTCTCCGATCTACATCATGAAATGAGTGCTGTGGAAGCACCATTGGTTTCAGGTGTGAAGTAGACAAGACTGACATGACACACCTGTGCGTCTCCGAACCTATCACTGCAAGTTGAGCGAAAATATGGTGCATGCCTCCCTAATTCCTGGACCCTGTTTATAGAGGTTTACCATGGCCGGATCGGCGTATGTGCGGTTCGGATTGTTCTGTGGCGTGTAGGGTGATTTCGCTTAGTAGTTTAATGGTTTTTTTGATCTTTCTCCGGTCCTGCTAAATTATTGCTTTCAACATCGCTCCGGGGTGTCTTCTCGTTCGGACGTGCACCCTGGCTGCGTCGGAACTTTGAGCCTATGCCCATACGTGACAGCATCATCGGGTACACGCTCATCAGTAGCTCCAAGAACCCGCAGTTCGGTTGAAGGATCGAAGCCGAGAAACTCCCCTCGCTCGAGTGCGGGTGCGTCCCCGTTCCTTTGCAAGGCCCCTCGTTCGCAACGCGCATTCTGACTGACCTGGAAACCTTCATACAGATGCTTGCAGAATTCAAACGGTTCTGTTCCCATGTCACCGATTTCAGTCATCGTGCTTGCTAAGTTACTGCAAGGCCATCCGGAACAGGTCACCAGTGCTGCGATAGAGATAGAGCTGGATTATTGCCGCCAGTGAGAAGTCGTTTGCCCAACAGGACATGGATTGTTCGAAATGCAAGCAAATCCGATCCGACAGCGCGGATATTGTTCGTGTTCAGGATCATATCAGTTGGTTGTCGGAAAAGCGGACATGAAGATGCACACCTTTGTTTATGAAACTCAAAGTTGGGAAGCCGCTTTTTTATGCTGGAGACTCGGGCATATTAAGTCGGTCGAGGGACCGCACCCATGCATTGCGACTTCCCGTCTTAGGTCCAGGCGGTACTGCGCGTGGGTCCAGGGTGCCCGGAGGGCTGCCAGTGGTATATAACTATGTATATACCTTAGCACGGAGTACGGCCCGGTGCATTGTCAATGCAAACGGCACTGACAAATGCTTATACCTCATTATTAATGGCGCTTGCTGTAATAACTAGGGATGAACGTTCATGCGAATGTGTAAGTATACCTTTCCGTAGGGTTAATATTTTCGAACTTCTGCACCTGAGGCCTGAGCGCGAGCTCCGAGTTGGAGGTTTGTTTGTCTTGTCAACAAAGCCGCATTCCCAAGGTCGGAATTTGAAAATTCGGTCCGTCCGTGTACCAGAGGACAAAATATCGTTATCCCCCGTGCCCACTGCCCAAGACGCAATCTAGGCTACGAGGGTCGTCGACGATTTGGTCAAAGCAACGATACGGGCAGAACATTGAGTCCGTGCCTCATCTTCCGACTGGACCATTGTTGGTAGTCTCATCGTTTGCGCGCGATTCTCTAGCCTGTCGCCCATCTTCATACTGGCACTTGCACCAACTTGAACCAAGAACGACCGACTCTCATACTACGTAATCACTGGTGTCACTCAGGCTCCGTCCCACAGCCTTGGCGAGGAACGAGACGAAACAAATTTGGTTGAAAACTCGACAGAGGCGGTCCGGTGCGAGGCCGACTCAGGGATGATGGAACCCTATTCCCCATCTAGGTCTTACATGCAAACTATGATCCGGGAACCTACCTTAGACTGGCACGCAATGGCTCCCGCACTCCTGTACCTAACTTAATAAGGTGCAGACACAGAAAAGGTGAGAATAAACGGGAACGACCGTGCGTTCACATGCTAAATACAATGTATGTACTTCCTTTGCGCCGCGCTCGGATGCCACTGGTCACATAAGTTCCTTGCCCGCTCTTGGCGACGACGCATACTTATTGTTATTTTTTCTTTCCATGCCTGATTATTTGAGACAAAAGACACCAAAACAAGACTAGGACGATCGGTATGCCGGTCTTTAGTAAAATTTGCCACTGAGTGATTCCATAATCTAGCCTCCTCTTTCATCCCTCTACGAACGTGCTACACTTTCTTTCGGAGCGAGATGGATGGGTGACTTGTAGATGCAACTTTGGATGTTTCGAAACCATCGATAACTACCCCGACGTGTGTTTCGTGCTTACAATGCCTCCGCGCATGGGCAAGTTGCCTCAACCACGATTCCCCCGACTGGCATCGCTTGCCATAAGCGAGCCCCAGGTACAGTGTCAATCAATCTGGCTGATAGGCTGACACGAGAGGCACCATAATCAATCCGACGGACCTTCAGACTGTGTGGCACAAATGATGTATTTGTTCACCAATAGCCCCATGGAATATTGTATTTAAGATCCACAGCTAGTGAGTACATAGGAAGGGTACATTAAAAACCTGTTCTATCGATATGCTGAGATTGCGAGTGAGCTCAAAGGGTAAGGTATAATATGCGAGTTTGAAAGATGCGGGTAAGACAAAGAAAATCATGAGAAACAAAACGTGGACCAGCCCGTGAAGAATTTGGTGGTGATTCAACACTCAGATAACATAATATTGGAATTCCAGTGACATTCGTCATTGCAGACGAGCATCCAAAGCGGTGGTGGGAAGCGCAGGTGATGACCCGAGCATAGTATGTGAAGTGATGAGGGTGGCGTCGATTAATATCGCAGTGGTGACTTGAATGCACTTGCTGCATCTGCTTGCCTACGCCACTGGGGGGCGCACTGCGATCGATATCACGGGCCGGGCGATGACATGCGGAGCGATTATCGACGTCCGAGATACCGCCAGTACATGGGGTTCGGAGGCTAAATATTGTGGAGAACAGATTGAGGACCGGAGAGAGTACCAAGCACGCCAGGTGCCACGGGACTTACCGAAGTGGATGGCGTCGAGTAATCTACGGATCAGATTGAATATACAAGCTGGACAGATAGGCAAGAAGGACGCACGGGCTAGAATGCACTCCCAGATATCTACGCCCCGACCCTTTGGGTCCCAAGTGCCACACTGAGAAGAAAGGGGCCAGTTCACATTGACGTCCCAAATTGCGGTCGCACTGCTTATGACCACGGCCGGCATTGTTGTCATTTGCATGAAAGCCGAGCGAAAGAATGAAGTGGTGGTGTGGAGAAGAAAGATGAACGAAGGCAAAAAACGGGGAAGGGGGGGGGGAGGAAACAAGAGAACGGCCTGAATTTATACTGGATCATGGGTAGTGATGCCGAATTAGAGAATAAAGGGATCCATGGCAGTGACATCAGCTTGGGATGGTTATGTAATAATACACATGTTCAAAATTGTGTCGAAATATCGAAGCGAAACATTTATCGATCCGATCCGCCTCTTTCCCAATCGAAATTTCGAAAAGGGTGCGCCGCACCGCACCCCACACGCCACAGAAGAAAAGAAACTTCAAATGCATGAGGAAGGACCGAAAAGAACTTGACGTTCAGCATTATTCAAGTACCTCGATACACGCAAGACGGTGGTTGGCACCTCCCGCGGCGACGAGGTGCCATGCTGACGGAAACGAGCTGAAACCCGTTTCTGACATTTTTCGGAACGAAAACATTGACGGTCCTGCCTGATTGGTAACCAGAGAAACGACGTCATTTTTACCATGTGAACGACCTTTTAATAATTTGTGCTTGGCCAATGATTACATTTGCCGAGCTTTGTACAGCCGCCATCCGATGCGGCTCCAATCATGATCTTGGCGGAAGAACCCAGACTCTTCCTTAGGAGTACTACCGCTCGGGATGAGAACGCAAACTCAATTATTCACCCTATGCCGGAGTTCACTCCCTACTCGTTCCCACAGCTGCCCTTGTTCATATCGTTTCAAACTCGCCCAGTGTAACGAGGTCAACCCAGTGTATCTGTCTTGATGCCACACTCAGGGTTCACACTTTCATCCGGCTCGTCTGCGGAGATAAACAGATAAATGAAATCCAGTTTTTCATCAGCGATGCACCATGAAGAATTTAAGCACAATAAGAATGTGTGGCACTGCGTGTCATCGATTCCTCAACGCGAAGCACTACTACTTAGCCGCCAATGGGCCGTCCAAAAAGGCAGCTAGAGTGGTCATAGCACCCTGTCGCTCGACAGTCTCGTCGGCAGATCACTGATTACAAGTGCAACAGCCTGAAGACAGGCTTCCTGATCTAGTCCCTGTCAAGTATGCTGCTTCGGATGCTGACTACGCCAGTGGACGGCATCCCGGCGATGGGCCCGACAATTTGGCAAGTCATGTCGGAAGAACCTTTAATCTAGCCGTTGTCCCTCGCAATCAAACTACTTTCGCACAATCGTTAGGGGTATTTAAAACAGTACATTGTCAGGGTGTCAATGAGATCTCCTAGTAATAATCGCTTGTAACTCTCGTCGTTTTGATGGCTCGTGGAAACCAGTTCTCGTATTTACTTACTGGTTTCAGGCGATCCGATTCGAAAAAAAGGGGGAGGTTTACAAGTAACAAACCATGCAATCATTGAACCGGTTCACCTTAACCTGAGGTTACCGGATGTCGATGCGTGTTGTGAAGTCGACGAGGCCAATTCGCAAAAGCAGGTCTTTCGGGGCACGTAGGCATTTGAGAAGGCACCCCAGATTTAGAGCAACGCATTAAATAAACAAGGCGCGATGGGAGCCGAGTTTTCGAACTTTGCCTGTTTCCTCGGGATTGATCTTACAGGGTTCAAATCAAAACTAGGAGTAATAGCACCGAGATAAGCAGCATCGGAGATTCAGACTGCGGATTTTACCCCAGATGAAGCCCACCAGCCTGAGGGGAATGTTTTACATTTGGGTATAGTATCTACTGCTTGGTCGGAGAATAAACTGTCAACGAGATGGGCCTGGAAGATTTAACCCTGAACAATATTGTTAGGCTCAAGCAGCGATCCAGTCCAGACTCATCAGTGCAAGACGATCGCTAGTGAATTGGGTTTTGTAAACAGACTGATCAAAAGTGCGGCCAGCCATTGAATCGTTCTGCAACTGCTCGCCTCCGAAGTTGGAAGTATGGATCCGACTCGTTGTTCCACACATCATGGGCCTTCGTTGAAGGATGTCACCGCACTGCCGCAGTGTGGAGAGATACAAGGTTTCTCCCCACACATATGTGGTCCTGGACTCATATTCAAATGCCAAACTTAACTTTTTTTCTTCGCCGCATCGACCCAACGGTTCATGGGAAACTAAATGTCGTCGCAGCGGTGCATGACCTAAATGTACAAAGTCAACGGTAAGCTACACGGGTTCGCGGCGCAACGAACGAACGTTACTTACATAAGCTGACCTGTTGTTCCCATGAAAAGCTTCATCTGCCTGCATCATGATGCACAGGTTTTTCAGGGTGAGTAGTCATTCATTTAGAGTTTCTGTTGAACCGGAGCACTCAAGCTATTATCGGTCACATTGCGCCTGAAACCACCCGTCACAAACATCATATCAACTCAAGAAATAACCTACAATTGCAAGCGGACTCCGGTGATGTACAGGCAAATGGTTCGTGTCATTGGCTTTGGGCCCGACGCTAACCTTTTGACTATGTCGAGCTGAAGCTTGTTCTTGAAAGTCCATGCGTATAGGTGGTCTGATTCTTGCCAGCGGCGCAAGTTTTCTGTATGTCAAGAAAGTGTTGGCCGAGCGACGAAGACAGCACCATGAGGAAGAAAACCAGTTACAGGAACAACGTAGCCGAGGTTAGTGCGGTGTTTACTTGGGCACTTGTTTTCTGAAGTACCTTTCCCCACAAGAGCAGAGGGATCGACCACCCCAATGAACTTTCACGTTCTTCCGTATGTCAGTGTTTAGGTCGACCTCTTCCATTGCTTTGGCATGTTTGTTCATAGGATCACCCGCGCATGCAGCATTCTGCAATGGAACTCGGCTTGGCGGGTCTTTTTAACATGTGGAAATATTGGCCCCTCTGATACTTTCGTGCCTCTGTCCCCACCAACAGATGGTTACCGTTCATCAATGCGTTTCCGTCCCTATCGCAATTCAAATCGATTTAATCAGTGGTACATCACTCAAAGTTGGTTCACCACTACTATTACCAGCAACGAGGATTTTTCGCTGCGTAGTGGTGGTCAGAGGAGCTGACTGTGCTTGTTGAGACGACTAGTGCATTATAAGATCTTCCGTCCCATCTGTGCACATAGCTTCGTTGTCGCAGGAAGACCTCTCTGGTTGATCGCGAAGCGTCGAATACCGGCGGCTATCCAATTGAATCATTAACGGCACAAGATGCGACCTGTATCCTGTATGTCGTGCTCGCATTCCCCTTTGAGTCATCTCAGATCGTTCGTCGCCACTTTCGGGCCCGCGGTGTCTCCTGACACCTGAGATCAACTGTCAGGTTTCGTGCATATCGGCATGGGTATTAAAAAGGTACATGCCTCAGTCGATTGTCATCCGACTGAAGTTTGCGATTGGGATAAAAATAAGATTCGTTGTGATGGTGATGGTCTATGCAGATGTCTTTTCCTGGTGCCGTCGGCGATCAGGAGGTACTACTCAGGGGATTGTGCGTAGTCCACGTTTAACGGACGTTCACCGATGTGGATGTGGTGCTGACCCGGTTCTGAAGAACAAACCCACCCCGACGCAATGTTTGATCTTCAAGCTTCAACTTCAAGGGTGATCAAGATGTCCTTCGTTCTACTCACCGCGAGTTATCATCACGCAGGGCGCGCTTGATGGGATCGACTGCGACTGATTGTCTGGAGCGTGTTTTGAAAGTGAATGTGTGGAGGTCAAACGTTCACAGCCGACGGTCCAGACTAGCCATTCCAGGGATTTGATAATATTCGCTGAGCAACCGGAGCCACTCCGCTTCGCAACAAAGGAGTGTTTCGATCACATACAAAGGCAGCGCAAAGCGCAAAGCTTCAAAGGTCCATGGACACAAAGGAAAACACGTTGTTCGCTGCATTGGGCAATGGCTGGCATCGCATTGTGTCGCGCGTACGCGGGGTGCTTCAGTATAAAATCCTCGATCATCGCGCTCGAACGCAACGAATCAATACCCAAAGAACTTTCATCGTCTCTTCGTCCCACCTCACGCGACTTCTGAACATCTAGCCCAATCCATCTATTTCAAACTCTAGTGACAATTTCACCATGCAATCGTCTATTGCAGCCACCTTGGCCACTCACCGCCGACTTGACCACCACAATGACACCCATAGACTAACACCTTCTCACGTCACGGCGGATCGACTCCTATACCAAGTAAGTCGCTATTCTGATCTAACCCCACTAACATGTTTATAATTCATCTCATTCTCTTCTTAGCCTGTGTCAAGCAAGGATTTCCACCTCGACACGTTCTTCAACCCCGTATGGATGTCCGGTCCACTCGTATTCTCGTTTGCCAAGGACGGGACGGTACTACATCCAAAGACGTACCGCTCGGAGCCCTATCCCGGGTATCGGGCCAGTGCTGCCTTGTTTTCGGGGTACAGTGCTCATCATACCGGACCCCTTCGCAAACCTGGACCCAGGGCCACGGTAATAAGGGACAAACCATGGAAGAAAGTCGCCATCACCGAACAAGACGAAGCAGAGTGCGCGGAAATGGAGACGAAGGCGAAGATACAGGCACAATTGGAGGCCAGGGGCAAGCTCATGGGACTCGTGCACACCTGGCCACCGAAGCCCTCGGCTGCATGTACCAAGTGCGCAATGCTAGGGGAGTCTCGACGAATGACGGAGTCGGTGGCGCGGCCAAGTGCTAGAACGAGCATATTCATGGGCTCAGCGGAGAGTACGGTGCCTGAATTATCGTGCGGGAGCTCGGGTGAGACAGAGTCGGAGTCGGAGGAGACCCAGGTGGTTACACCGTGTCGGAAAGCCACCACAGGGGAGAAGGGCGTGGGGTTCGGAAGGTTGCGGCGGAAGGCGCCACCTCCGCTCTTGCTCGCAGGGTTGAGGGGAAGGTGAGAGCGAGAGTGTATGGACACTCTCTGATACTTCCTGGGTTGTCGGAAGGACCTTGGCGATACGGTGCGTGATACTATATTTCCTATTGGTTGTCGTCCGAAATGGTCGCGCTCACCTGTCTCTATGACAGCCGCTCAGCCAAAAATGCTGACAATCGAGCCGTGGGCTGAAGACCAAGCCTTCAAAAGCTTTATTGAGCGTTCAGCGGATACACATAGTACATGGGCCTGAATGAGGGTCGTAAAACTTGGACATGCGTTACAGTTACAATTTGGCTATGTAGTTGTTTAGCTGCTGGTGTTCAATGTCTCGCGTGTACTCACCATAGATTCTTGGATTTGATTCTATGTAGTAGAAATGAAAATGACAACGCAAGGAGAAGATGACATAAGACGAGAAGAAGCTTTTGTGGCTGTGCTGGTCCTCGCTATGAAGGCCAACTTTCAGGTATTTATTGTCGATCAGCGCAAAGCAAACTCATTTTCCGACGTTTCCTCTAGTTTTCAAACATATGCGGAACGGTATACAGACAAGGAAATGTCCTGTTTACTCCAGATGGCAACAGCTTGCTGAGTCCTGTCGGGAACCGTGTGGCCGTTTTTGATCTCGTCAAGTTCGTGGGCACATTCCTTTTTCTTCTTCTCTCTCCGACACCCTGATCTGTCTATTCGTAGCAACAAGTCTAGAACACTTCCGTTTGAGAACAGGAAGAACATTGCAGTCACTGCACTTTCCCCTGATGCGCGTCTGCTGCTGTCCGTGGACGACGACGGGCGTGCGGTGCTCGTTCACTTTCGGCGTGGTGTTGTGCTTCACCACATCCACTTCAAAAAACCGGTCAAAGACGTGCAGTTCTCACCAGACGGCAAGTCAGTGGTCCCGTCTCTTCTGCCACTCGTGGTCACCTCTTGCTGATTCGATCGCTATTGGCGGTGTCGGCAGATATATCGCTGTGACGCATGATGCGCACGTACAGGTTTGGCGTACACCCAACCACCTCGTGCGCGAGTTTGCACCGTTTGCGTTGCATCGAACGTATACGGGGCATCATGACGAGGTCTTGAGCATCCGTTGGTCCCCGGATTTGACGTGCGTGTAGCCTTCTTATCATGTCTACAGATCAGCGAACTAAATGTGCCCTTTTGAAGGTGTTTCATCACGACATCTCGGGATATGACGGCGAGATTGTTCACTCTGAACCCGGTGGAGGGTTTCCGTCCAAAAACATTCGCAGGTCACCGCGACGCAGTCATTGGGGCCTATTTTTCTTCCAAATCAAAAGTCGTAGGTGGTCGGCTACTTTACGCAGTTCGAAACTTGACGTGTTAGAAGATATACACCGTGAGTCGCGACGGTGCAGTATTTACTTGGACAGCCAAGGTGGACCAAGACATGGATACGGACGACGACGATGACCCAGCACCGGTGGCGTCTACCCCATCTAGTTCTTCGGATACCATTGCCATGATTCGATGGGGTATTCAGGAGCGACACTATTTTAACCTGCCGAACACCAAGGTTGTCTGTACGACGTTCCACCCCCCATCTAATCTCCTCGCCGTCGGCTTCTCCACTGGCGTCTTTGGGCTCTGGGAAATGCCCCAGTTTACGAATATACATACGCTCAGTATTTCACAGGAAAAAGTCTCCTCGGTGGCGATCTCACCATCCGGAGAATGGCTCGCATTCGGAGCACGGAAGCTCGGGCAGCTCCTCGTCTGGGAGTGGCAATCAGAATCATACGTTCTGAAACAACAAGGGCACTATTTTGACATGAACACGCTGGGTTATGCACCCGACGGGCAGACTATCGCCACTGGAGGCGATGATGGGAAACTCAAAGTGTGGTCCGTTCACTCTGGGTTCTGTTTCGTGACCTTTTCGGAACATACTGCCCCTGTGACGGATGTTGCATTTGCCAAACAAGGATCGGTGCTCTTTTCGGCGTCGCTGGATGGCACCGTGAGGGCGTACGATCTCATTCGATACCGCAACTTTCGCACCTTTACGTCACCCTCTCCTGTCCAGTTTTCTGCGCTCGCAGTAGATCCTTCTGGAGAAGTGGTCGCGGCGGGTTCAACAGATTCGTTTGAGATATTCATGTGGTCCGTGCAGACGGGAAAGCTCTTGGACGTGCTCTCGGGTCACGAAGCGCCTATATCGTCCCTCGCCTTCTGTCCGTCAGGTGCAAACCAACTTGCGAGCGGCTCTTGGGACAAGACAGTGCGGATCTGGAGCGTGTTCGGTCGGTCTCGGGCTGTCGATAGCCTCACGCTGTCTTCGGACGTCCTCTCAGTGGCGTTTCGTCCAGACGGGGCGGAGATCGCCGCATCGACGCTCGACGGACAGATTACATGCTTTGATGTGCGTTCCAGCAAGCAAACGAACCTCATCGACGGACGCAAGGATATTTCTGGTGGGCGCAAAGCCAACGATAGGGTCACCGCTGCGAACAGTGCCTCCACGAAAGCGTTCACGAGTATGGCGTACACCGCCGACGGCACGTGCATCCTCGCGGGTGGCAACAGCAAGTACGTGGTGCTGTACGACGCGCGGGAAGCCGTACTCGTGAAAAAGTTTCAAATCTCGGAGAACCTTTCGCTGGATGGGACAGAAGAGTTTTTGGACAGTCGCAAGGTGAACAGTGCAGGAATCAATACGGGCTTGATCGATGACCGTGGCGAGGCGAGCGATTTGGAAGATCGGATGGACACGACGCTACCTGGGGCCGCGCGAGGCGCGGGGGACATGTCGGTTCGTAAATATCGACAGGAGGCGCGGACAAAGTGTGTTCGGTTCTCGCCGACAGGACGGGCTTGGGCTGCAGCGAGCACAGAGGGGCTACTGATCTATGCGCTAGACGAGAGCTTGGCATTCGATCCGTTTGATCTTACGATCGACCTCACCCCACAGAGCGTCCTGGAGGTGTTGGGGGAGCGGGCATACCTCAAAGCGCTAGTGCTGGCCTTGAGGTTGAACGAGAAGCCGATCGTGCAGCGGGTGTATGAGGGCGTGCCGCGGAGTGACGTGCGGTTGGTAGTGCGCCAGATGCCGGTGGTGTACATCCCCGCGTTGCTGCAGTTCATCGCGGAGCATCTTGAACGGGGACCACATGTCGAGTTTGATTTGGTATGGATCCAAGCTGTGTTGATGGCTCATGGACGGTATCTGCGTGATAGGAACGTGGAGATGGCGCCTGTGTTGCGTGCCGCGCAGAAGGCACTAGGTGACGTGCGAGAGCTGGTATCTAACGTGTGAGTAGTGCCTAACTTTCTTTGGGTGTACGCTCATGGAGTGGGAACAGGTGCGACGAGAATACGTCGACGCTGAAATATTTGATAGATCAGTCCAAGGCCAAATATGCCCAGAATATGAGTGCCTGCGAAGTGAGTCCATGCATTCCTTGATTCTCTAGATCGCTTTACTTACGGATAGAAACACAAAAAAGTATCAAATACAAACACTGTCATAGTTTAAACGTCCTTTCTTGTTATTTTCGCTGCAGCAATGCTTTGTGTCCGCGCTCAGTAAAAAAAATCGCCCTCGGCCTTTTCTCAACGCCGTTTTTCTCCTGCGTTCGCGCTGGCTTGAGCTGCTCCTGTACATTGCATTCAGCATGCGGTCGTCCATGGGCACAGCGACTCACGTTCACGTTCACGTTCGGGACTATGTCTCTTGTCCACATCCTGGTAGCCCCAATAGTAAGCAAGCGTGGTGGCGGCGATGAGTGTAGTAGTCGCGATGATCTGATGCAAGAAACCATCGCATACGTTCGTTCGTTGAAGAGACAGTGAAACTTACGACTTTGTTCCTCCCCGGTTGATTGTGCCAGTACCGTGAGGAGAATGAGTCTCCCTGATGCAAGATGTGAGATGGATGCATTTCTGATGGTGTTGACGGTAGCGGTGTCTCTTGTTTGAGGAGAAATGTTGATGTTGACGGCTGACGCCGAGGTTTTATAGGGGTCATGACATCATTTGGTGGCTGTTTGATTACTATTGTACTGACTCTACGACGATGCTACCACTTAGGTCACGGTGTACACCTGATTGACTTAACTTGTAAGGCAATGTTTTCCCACGCTTTACAGTGGGCTGCGCGATGTTTTTTTTTTTCTTTCGCGCTGCGCGCGAATTAATTAATTAATATCCCCCCTACCCCTCCAGGTATGGTTGGAGTGCCCCTATATGTGTTGCCCTATGGTCCGGACCCGTTCATTCGCTAGACCTGGTCATCGGATTCAGGCAGAGGACGCGCTGCAGGCATGCTGGACCCCGCTAGGTGATCTGGGGGAGAAGGCGTAGTGTCTACTGTGTCGTGACTCTGGGGCAACATGGTAGGTCTGTTGGGATTCCCCGCGGCTGCCTGGGCATGCAGGATGCGCTGTTCCCCTATATACGTTCAATTGAGATACGTGCTCCGAGATAGAGAGTGATACGAACAAGTCGAATAGCCACCGCGCTCGTCTTTTCGGGCTTGGTTACGTAGCAGACCGTACCACCAGCAAGCGATTCCACCTGCGACGACAGCCATGCCGCCAAAGAGGGTCTTTTCATCATAAATAACGTAAATAAATCCTTGAGCTTCAGGATCCACATGGTCGGTATAGGCTCACCGTTATGTGTGCTCTTGGTACTGGAGGGGGCGTCTTGTTATTCATGATGGTGCGCGCGATATATATTTGAATGCTGGCGAAGTATGGAAAGCCAGTGAAAGGGTGGTACTACTATGACATCATGTACAGTATATGTACTTGATGACCAAGTTGGAAAAGTGCCGCGGCCATTACCGGTCCACGTCCCTCTGTCCCAAATTCCTCTTCCACTTTCTATATCGCGCTAGTGTTTTGAATCAAGTCTCACCAATGTCCATCCAAAAGGAGGGGACGATCGATGATCCTGGATCCGGATCGTTCGACCAAATAAGGGGCCATCATGATTGATGTCATACATCGTTGAATCAGATGGCCAGCTGTGTTCGACTGTAGCACATGCCGAGTACAAGCTAGATTCCTAGCTTCTCTATTATTCTGACTCTGGTCACTGGCACCTGCCTACGTGAGTGCGGAAGACGGCAGTGACGTCTGCGGTGCGTTTCTGAAGAACAGTTTGTGCAGTCGAAAAACGTACCAGACTCAGCCTACAGGAGACCTTCCTCTTGCACGGCTCCGATAAAATTAGAACACCAAACCGAATGTCCATTTAACCAAAGTGAACTACAACTCTTCTATGATTAATTAAAGGATAGCCTATGAAGCGAGATGAACCAGTGACTCCACCCCCAACTATCCGAGCGTTCACTGATTGCCACCAGGGCTGGCGGGAGAGCTTTTCACCCCCTGAGACTGACCCTGAGACTGAGGCTCGACCTTGTCATTCGAGTCACCACTGCTCGCAGCGCTGCAGTG